>JAFELO010003810.1:32882-50750 GCA_017140195.1 Eumaeus atala
ATGGGCCAATTTAAGCAAAATCTTTTTTTTATAATTCATAACTTTGTTTTTCATAAAGTAACTGGTACTGCGCCGTGGCCACTCTGAATTACTGCGAGCAACGTGGACGTGGAGACCATACATTGTTACAGATATATTGTCAAGGCTGATGTCGAGATAATGACAACTACAACGACTGTTTTAAGGTCGCGCTAAAAGTCCCGAAATCCTCAATCCCTGTACGTACTCTTTCTCTGGCGCCTGCGCACTTGCAACTTGCTACAGGCGGCCCGCGGCTTGCGCTTGTATTTGGCGCTGTCCGTCGGTGGAACAGGTCTCTGATGAAATTATGCGGATGCAGTACGTACACGCATCTCGCGGACGTAGGACATAAACGCTTCCTGCGGACGCAGTACGTACACGCATCTCGCGGACGCAGTACGTACACGCATCTCGCGGACGCGGTAAGTAATAAGTCATCTGCCTATTACTGAGAATCAGCGAGTATGCGGTCCATGCTCCTGCGGCGAATCCCAATACCACCGCTAACACATTTTCCGCGATACGATAAAAAAGTACCGGCGGCAGCGCCGTGTGCTGTGTGCTGCGTCATTGCGAATACATTTTTACGATTGACAAGGCTGCCCTGTCGCATTTTAAACGGACACTGATTACAGATTAAACGATTGAGATAAAATGTGATTATATAATGCTTATGCGCGTTGTGCGGCCGCGGCCCGGCGCCCAGCACTTTCTCCACGCGCGATAACTGATTGGGTTCGGTGTTAGCGTAGCCTTGTTCCGAGATCCGTGTATTATTATGTCTGTTTGTTGGCGATGTTACGTGGTAGCGTGTTGCCTGTGGCCGGTCTTAATTAATCTTCGCAGTTTCGGTGATTGCATTACATTTTTTGAGATAGAGTAAATGATAAGCGTTGTAAGAGGTGGCCGCCCGCTATGGCTCAAGCCTTGTCGTGGCGGCTCAGTACCTAACTTGGCCTTGCCGAGGGGGCGTTCGTAACCATCTTATAAAGGCGACTAAAAAACAGGAGACGGCGCGAGAGTGTCAAGATGGTTACCCATCCTAAACAGGATGGATCCTGATGTTGGAGAGGGGGGGGAGGCGGTTTGTTCTTCTTTTTATGGAATCGCAGTCATTCGTCGAGCGCTCGCTGATTCCAGCGCTGCACATGGAACGCGGCGCTAACGTGCACCGTGATACCCGCACACCCTCGGACCACACTCCCGACAGATGACGCGGTGTGGACGGTTCCACGCGTGACAAGACATAAAAAAATGTTTTATATAAGATAAAATAAGACAAGAAAAAATAGTTATCTTTTGTCGTGCTGGTTGATGATGATTGTACTGCGTACGCCGGCGCGTCAGCAGTGCTGACTGCGGCAGAGCGTCGGGGAGTTTCCCCGTCGCAGCTTGGCGTAATGAGTGACAGCATACCAGCGGCTGTTAATGACAAGGAATCTGCGCGGCGCAATGCTTTCACCTGCCCATGTAATGGTTCTCCATATCGTTGGAGCTGTACCAAGTCATAAGACATGTCGTATACCTAACGTCGAGCGACACCAACTATACACTGCATCCACTGTAAGTAACTGTAGCGCTTCAGCGGTGTATGAGAGTGCCCTGGTTGTACGCGAGTGTAAAATTGGAGTGCATTTAAAAGTAACATTGGAAAAAACTAATATCACAATAATAATCCGGAATTAGAATATTGACCAAATCGTTTATTCTTTTCGATTTCGGAACCGCGGAATGCACGCCCGAGATGTGCGGTAGTCGGTAGTCGGTAGACAGTGAGACTCCCACCAATAGGAGACAGACGACAGTACCTATCAAGGGACACCGAATAGTAATAGAGGTTTACTCGGGCCCTGGTGCCACGTAGTTCTGCTGCCCTCCGGCCTCGCTCGTCGGCCTTCCTTATATAAGCACGCTTAGTAATTTACATGTATGCCCTATAACTATTTAGTTCACGTGAACACAGCACATCCACCGCCAACACCAGCGCACTCGTGTGGCTCGCCGCAGCGGTAGCGTTGTGCAGCATATGCCCTGACTTTCCAGCAGTTTCACTGGTTCATTAATCAATCGATTCATTACAATAGAACAAAGGCTGATTTTAGTCTCACGCCGACGGCACGCGCACCGTCAGCGCCGACGGCACGCGCACCGTCAGCGCTGATGGCCGAGTAGCTGTCGGCGCCGACGGTCGCGCTCGTGCGATCGTCAGCGTTCAGTGAGCGTTTTAGTGTCAAGCGGAGCGGACGTCGTCAGCGGGACCAGTCATGGCGAATCGCGAAGTGTTATGTTTAATTACTAATAATATGTCATTTATGTTATTTTTTTTTTGTCTTACCTTTAATATGAAACATAACAATAATAAATACCTATGTTGTTTTCTTACCTATACTTTGCCATGATTACACATAATTATAAAACGAGTAAATATGTTTTTTCTTACCTTAAAGTCACCATTAGTCGTTCAATCGATGGTATAGGCACGATTCGTAAGCTGTAATGGACCAGTTCATCCTGTATCTTTGCCAGAAGTTCGTCAAAATTTCTAGTTGACATTCGAAAGTAATTAAAGAATTTACTTTCGTCAGCCCTCAAAGTGCCATATAACAGGACAAACTCTCCTGCAACGGCACTCTGCTCAATCAATGGATGAACATGGAGTCTTCGTCGTCGCCGGTTTTTATTTTTTTGGGATGCATAGTACAAAGCAGCAATAATTAATACACTCCGCATTTTGTCGTTGTCTGTACGGTAAGGCGGTCAGTACGATACTAAAACGAGCCACGCTGAGCCTCAACGCTGACAAACAACGCGCTGAGCTATGAGCGCTGACGGTTAGCGTGAGACTAAAATCAGCCAAAGTATAACAATACGCGAACACGGCTCCTGTTAACTAACCGAAACTTTGGGAAAGTGTAAAACGTTTCACCCATTGCTCTGCCTAATCGATATCCAGCCTGTCCGTGTTACAAAACTCGTAAACTGTAAGCTCGCTACTAGAAAGCTCAAATTAATGAATACTCGCTCGTAGCTTTGGCGAGCTTTCATCCGCTCTCGGCGCCGTTTCTGTGCTAAGGGTGTTTCATACGTATCTACTCGACGGCTTATCTACAGTCGATAGTCGATAATATCGGACGAGTGAAATGATGACATGATCAGATCATCAGGCTCCGAGTGTCCTCGCCGCGCTGAGCTGAGTAGCAGTGAGAATTAGCGCTACTCATATCGGGATAATGGCACCGGCGCTGCCGACAGCCGAGGTCCTGGGAAGTTGTTTAATTGTGGGTGTCGGTGATCGCCTGCCCTACCCTCAGGTGACACGACTGCGCCTGCCCCGGCAGCGGCTCGTCGGTGTTGCCGGGGCGGACATCGCTCACGACCTGTTGAAGAGAACCCTGTCAGTAGGGCTGTCGTGCTGCGATAATTGTTCCATTCCGTTAAAAAATAATTTAACAGGCAACAAGGCGGCCTCGCACGTACCTTGCGCATGCGTGCGCCGCGCGCCCTCACCTGACGCTACTGCTATAATTGAGATCGGTCGAACAAGCCCCAAATGTTTGATTCTTTTTTATAATTCGAAACCCTTTTATTAATTAAATCGATCTAAATCATCGATTTTATAGACTACAGATACTTCAATTTAATCTCCTCGATAACACATTTTGTTACACGTTAGATCAAACATCAGATCCCTACCCACTCCACACGTGCCGAGGGCCGGGCGGCAGCACTTGCATGCTCCCGATCACCTCTCATCACCGGCGGTATTTCTTCAGAATTTACTATATAACATTGCAATCAATCCCGGCCGGCGCGACCGACGTGCCCGAGGTGGCTCCTCGCTCGCTCCAGTCCAATACTCTGCCCGGCTCGGACTGGTCGTGTGCCCCTCGTCAGTAGTCAGTAGGCTCCCTGACGTGCCCGAGGTGGCTCCTCGCTCGCTCCAGTCCAGTACTCTGCCCGGCTCGGACTGGTCGTGTGCCCCTCGTCAGTAGTCAGTAGGCTCCCTACACTTCGTCTACCAAGCGCGGCCTCTATTTGCGACGCAAGTGGCCCACCGGTGCTATCTTCTAAGCGCAATGCTGCTATAAAGATTTGGAGGGACATTTCATATATTTTAAGTTAAAATGTGTAATTAACAGCAACATTTGTGCGATTCTAATTACTATCATTGGCAGCCCGGCCCGGGTCCCTCCCCGCACCCCGAGCCCTGCGGTCCGCCGGCTCCGCTGCCTCGGGGTGCCTCGAAGAATTCTTGTCTAATCTTTATTATACATTATTGTGCAGTACGTGTACACTACCATCGTTTGAACGTCTTATCTTGTATCCTGTGTTTTCCTTGCAAGTACATGGCTGCTCCGTTCATGGACCAACGTTCCTTCTGTTGCAACTAAAAATACAGATAAGTGCTCTACTCTGTACCTGCCCGGCGAGCCCTAGCACTGCATACAGCAATGACACAAAGTCATCACCAAACTACAAAACAGATATGTGCTCTACTCTGTACCTGCCCGGCGAGCCCTAGCACTCCATACAGCAATGACACAAAGTCATCACCAAACTACAAAACATATTATGTGACCCTTTATACGTCGATCAGATACTGTACTACAATGGAAAGCCAACCCTGGAAGTTACAGTTTACAGAGAGAGAGAGAGAGAGTTTTATTACGCCTATAGAAAAGTTAGAGTAAAATTAACTGGAGATATCACCTGATACATTGGTTGGTGCCCGCAAGTTTTCGGTTAAGACTGTCCATGAATGATTAAAGTAAGTCGCTAGTTATTGTTGCTTACCTTTACAGATAATGTCGCAGTTGGTGCAGCGGCGAAACATTTGAAAGTAAATAACCTGTCACTAATCTGCCCCACTTTAAACCTTATTTAAAGTTTTCAGTTGAATTACATTTCCGTATAAAAGTGTTCTTTCTCATTTTCACGTCACTTTCCTAACGAGTTGTTCTGCACAATTTCTAGAGCAAAGTACTTTTGTCTTCAGTGACACACTGTTGTGTTCTCACATTCTCAAAATACACAAGTATCAGCTATTACTCTGCTCGAGTCTCCAGGCGCGGCGACCTCGGTATTTCAAGTAGCCTTACTCGCCCAAACAAAGTATCCCATAAAATTGAATTCACATGAAAATGAAAAAGAAATGGAATAATTGCATCGCGATCGAACCCGGAGCACTCAGTTTGCACCGCTAGTGTCTGCCCACTGAGGCGTCGTTACTAGTAGTTACTAGTAGTTACTAGTAGTTACGTATTATAATTTGTAACACAATGATTAATGCGATCGAAGCGATCACAATAATTATCCGATCACGCGAGTAACATAACTCGACACTGTTATGCGATTTACGTCGTTAGGTGTCATTACGGGATGAGGTGTAAAAACGAAAGCGTCGAGTTGTGTACAGTCGGTTGTGTAAGTTGTGTACTGCTGCAAAGATTTGTTTCCTCGCCATCGTCGTCAGCCGGCAAGTCCCGCACGCTCAAGCTACTTGTGCTGGTTTGCCAACGCTTGGACGCTAGGAGTAGCGAGTGTGGGGATATTTCGGTACCGTGTCGGTAAGAGACAGGAAGGTGAGGAAATTCTATCGTTTGTTGTTCCATCTGCCTGAATTTTTTAAGATATTTTATTCTTGCACTAGATCATTATTTTTGTTTATGCCAATTCGTTTGCTGGAAACAGATCGCATGCGTTTCAACTATAGCGGCCATCTTCGTTGAATAGAACTTGTGCAGGACATTACCCCTCGCCTCCACCACGGGCGGGTGGTACGACTCGTGCGTGGTCGTCGTAGCACTGGAACTATCTCCTGTGACTACGCTGACATCGTCGCTCTGACTATTCGGAGTCGGTAGTGGAGTGCGCCTGCGCCGCGGCTGGGGTGTTGTGTCTGTTGTTACACCTTGCAGTGATTAGGTGAAAGCATGGTCTAGCGTCACGACCAGGTACTTGGCGGATTGTACCCTGGTCGAGCATTACCACTAGACCAACGAGGCAGGCATCGCATACACCAAAGCAACAGGGTAAATTCAATTGAAATCAATGGCGCGGATTCTCTCAGGGATAGAATTACTTATGGAAATGTACGGTACGAGTATGGATTTGTGTAAAGAATGATAATTTATAATTTTAAGGTACGAAAGTGAACAACAATGAAAGTAAACTGGCTTTTGGTTTCAAAGTATATTTTTGTGACTTTTTGGTGAGAAATGAACATTGTACAGAGAGTTTTCAAAAAGTGGTTATCCTTCTTTAGAAGAGATTTTTATTAGATCGTGGAACATACAACATGTACGTACACACCTACACACAAGAGAGCACGGCGCGGTGTTCGAGGCCGTAACGTAATCAGTAGTCCTTTAGAAGCTGGTTGCATCAGTGTGCTACCATTTATGTAAAATATTGTACACGAGTAGCGGCATAGTCTAAAACCTAAAATGGTATCACTACATTCCCCACGAACTACCGTTTCTCGGTAATCTCAGTTTTTGTCCATCCCAGTTAGCGTCGGCGTCAGGCGGACGGTATTTGTGCGAAGGTGAGCCGGGCCCGGCAGCGCTGTGTCCGGCCACCGGATGGGGGTGCCTCCGGTGTGTATTTTAAATTGCTAATTTTTATGAGTTTTCATGACACCGCAGAGCGCATACGGTATTTGCAAATGTTAATTACCCACGTTCGATTTTTGAATATTCGGCGCTAGTCCTAGTTAGATTTGGAACGTGTTCGATTTGCGTAGATTCTTGTAAGAGGTATGAACTAATCTGCGATGCGTTTTTTCGTTGCACATGTTTATACCATATCCTACCAGCCC
Organism: Eumaeus atala; assembly: GCA_017140195.1. Classification (NCBI taxonomy): domain Eukaryota; kingdom Metazoa; phylum Arthropoda; class Insecta; order Lepidoptera; family Lycaenidae; genus Eumaeus; species Eumaeus atala. The sequence goes on from JAFELO010003810.1 coordinate 39,724, forward strand.
GCTTGCACAGTTAGTCTTCCGCTGTTTGTGTATTTCATAGATAGGATTGCTTTGCAAAGTGAGTCGAGTTGTACTGCTGCTCCAGCCGTCGAGCCAGGGGCCCCCCGGACGCCTCGGCGCTGAACACGAATGCACCAGGTTTCTTTTATATCTTTTGATGCACTCTTCAATTTACGTGTATTTTATACCAGGAAGAGATAGTTGAGCAATGTTGACCAGATTTTACTACATATCTGAAATAAGCAGGCAGCGCCTCCCCTGTACCAGCTCAATAGCGTTAATTAAGTGTACAATAGGGTAGTAGCGCACCCCACCATGGCTCAAGCCTTGTCGTGGCGGTGGGGCTCAGTAGCCTGGGGTGATGCGAAAAACTTTGATCGAAGCCAATTGAACCGATGAGGTGTGAGGTGCTCTTAGTAACCCTCCTGTAAGAAAAGGGGACTAAAGAGCAGGAGGAGGTGCCGCTCTTTGTACCCCTCCTGTAAGAAGAGGGGACAAAAGAGCAAAAAGTGGAGGCGCTTTTGCGCACGGGGCAAGGTGCGAGAATGGGAACCTCACCCCATTGCACTGTCCCAAAGTCGGTGGGGCTGTCATGTGGTGCGGGACAACCCCATCTGTTGAGGTGGCGTCGGTCCCTTCGGGGGCTGACTTGCCGTCGAGGTGCTCTGATGATTTGCCGTTCCGGGGCACCTCACCAGAGGCGGCACTGGTGTCACTCGTATTCGACACCATATAATGTGCCGCGAGCCCCACACATCACTGGACCCCACCTAGGGCCAGTAAAGGCGCGTAAACGCGTTTCACCGCGTCAAAAAAAGCGTAGTAGCGCACGCACACGTGAACAAGCACACGAATTAGTGCTCGGAGCCTTTTGAAGATTACCGACGCCCACAAGGCATAAGCATCCGGGTGGCGCGCATTGCACTTCATGGCAGCGTGCACACGTGAGCGAGAGACACCGCCCCGGCCGTGTCGGCTCAATTCGGCTGCAGTACGCTGCACTGTCTGTAGGCGCTGTCTCTCATTATGCTACATGCAACAATAGATACTAAATTATATTGAACAGTATATATTTGAAGGTGGCCGGTCTACTTGTTTCCCGTTCTCCGAACTGTTCCGACTTCAACTCTATGCTGTACCACTCGGAAAGTACTGCGTATATGAGATGTAGCGTCATGGTATATAGGAAGGCCTTCCTCGATGTATGGAGTATTCAACACAAAAAATATTTATTTGTATTATAGTAAGGTACGTTTGCATACGGTACCAATCTTTTAATTTCTCTAATTCTTTTCAGCGTATTTTTTTAATTGTCGTGTCTTACTGGAAAATAGATCTACGCCGGGGATATTTTTGCGCTGTGATTTTTCTATGATTTCAAATGTCACACCCCGGACAAATCATACGATAGACTTCAAATAGCATGAACACATAAAGCTTTTGTTTATATATTATAAAAATGCCCCCAAAAGAGCAATCGGAGCCTGTTGACAACTACGGACGCCCATGGATTATTGTTGTCATGCAGATGCGTTGCTCTCCTTTTTACCTCCCCTCAGATGGGCTCACCAGGTCCTTCCAAGGCAACTGTATATCGTTGTTATGACGAGTCTCTTATTTACGTTTTACCATTCTACACAACTAATTAGTAACACTTTTCACCCCATTCTACATCGCTAGCTTCTGAGAGTGCGCCGGTGTCGGCGCCCAGCTGCGAATACTGTTGAACACCATACGTTTGTGGCACAGGAGGAGCTGGACCTGACGGCAGTGAACAGGGCCGCCATGATGGAGCTGCCAGCGGCCAAGAAGTGGCAGATCTACTGCAGCCGCCGGCCTCCGCTCGGCCAAACGCCGCCGCAGGCCACCGCGCCGCAGGTCGAGGACTACGTCGAGGCGCTTAACGAGATCGCCGCCGTGAGTACAGACCGCTCGCACGAGCCAACAGCTGCCAGCAGGCCGAAGCGAGCGCGGAGTGAAAAGCGAAACGTGAGGCGGATCGCATTCCAAACTATAGTATGTATGGGCAACGCGTCTGCATAATTGTCATGCAGACGCCTTGCCCTTTACGGAACATATGATATGAGCGTAGTCGCCTATGGACAGTCGGTTTCCTTTCATTCGCAATCACTATTGCTGATAAGAAGTCACTGGCACCACCAGCGCCCAAAAACATAAGAAGCCCTATGTGCCTCCAGCACTGGCAAGTCATAGGCCGCACGAAGCGCGACAGATAGTAAGTCTATTGCTTACACTAGTATAGTGCGAGCGAGAGGGTTTGTCTGCAAGCAGCGATGGAACTGCCTGTTGCTGAAGGAATAACAGCTCCATCGTCTAAGAGAATATTATCGCGTGATTTGACAGTTCAGGAACACGGTCGGGTTCTCACGGGTCGACCTCCTCCCCCGGGGAAACAACAAAAATAATGATGATCGACACTTACGATTTCAGGCTTTCGCATCCACTGAGACGACGTCACCCGCGGAGGCGTGCGCGCTGTTAGAGGGGCTGAAGACGGCGCTGCGCACCCGAGCGCACAGCTTCGTCCTGCACTTCATCAAGCAGGGCGGCCTCACCTCCCTGCTCGAGGTGCTCACCAGAGCCAGCCGGGACGACGCCGCCACCCGGCATGACCTCATCCTGGCCATCAAGGCGCTCATGAACAACTCGGTCAGTAAATACATCGAGCAGGGCGGCCTCACCTCCCTGCTCGAGGTGCTCACCAGAGCCAGCCGGGACGACGCCGCCACCCGGCATGACCTCATCCTGGCCATTAAAGCGCTCATGAACAATCGATCTCGGTATTTTTAACTAGGTATTATACTTGCGTCTAGGTCTTCTACTGCCTGGCCCTGACATGGTAATGTGCCCCTGGAAAATCTCAAAGAGGGCTAAACGCTAGCGTAGCAGTTACTTCCGGCGATGCTACGCTCGCGAGCGTTGCGGTGGCTCAGGGCCAGTTCGGCTGCATTGCAGTATGCAGCAACGTAATCGGTATGTTATTCTGTTTCCTTGCAGACTGGGCGAGCGCACGTGCTGGCGCACCCCACCAGCATCGATCTGATCGCGCAGGCGCTGGACACGGAGAACGTGAAGACCAAGGTGGCGGCGCTGGAGATACTCGGCGCAGTGTGCCTCGTGCCCGGCGGACACAAGAAGGTACCGCACGCACGCACCCAACCGCTATCCAAGGAATATTACGGAAAATCTGGTCAAGGCTAGGCCTTGAGTCGTGGCCTCACCACACAACAGAATTGGGATGCTCACTACAGATATCCTATAACCACATTCCCGCTCCATTATCGGATCCTGGATGTTATCAAATACTGAATCAATACTGAGTCCGCTATTTTCCGTCACTGTCACTTGATAAGTCTGGTACTGTCGCGTCGGCTGCACAGGCTGCAGCTCAAAAAAGATTTATCCAAATCGATTTACTCGTTTGAGTGGTATGATGCCTCAGAAATACATACACACACAAACATACACATGGTCAACTTGTAACACCCCTCTTTGTCGGTAGTTGTTTAAAAAGAATTGCTGAAAGGATTTTATACATGTAATGTTTACAATACATGTATTATTATGTATATACACACACACACACACACACACACAAACCACAAACATATATATATATATATATATATATATATATATATATTCTGTGCCATTGCAGGTATTAGAAGCCATGATTCACTACCAGAAGTACGCGGGCGAGCGCGCCCGGTTCCAGGGCATCGTCAACGAGCTGGACCGCAGCACGGGCGCGTACCGAGATGACCTGGGATTAAAGACTGCCATCATGTCCTTCGTCAACGCCGTGCTCAACTACGGGCCGGGGGAGGAGAGCCTGGAATTCCGCCTGCACCTGCGTTACGAGCTGCTCATGTTGGGGATACAGCCGGGTGAGCACTGGCAGGTGGTGCGGTATGCGCCACTGCACTTCGTGCCTCTACGTCATCTGCTATCATGAGTACATTCGCTATGAAAACAATTTACACAAAAACTTAAATTTAGGAATGTCAAAGTAAATTGTTATTATTATATTATTAGATAAGTGTAAAGGAATGAACTCATCAGTGCATGGAGTGGAACGTCCATTTCCTTTGCCGACTGCTTCGTTATTCTAAAACACTGACTAAATTTTCTTAGGTTCACTACTATAACTGAAGTTCCTTTCATACCGTCACACAGCGGAAGTACTTTAGCAATAATTAATCAAGAACACTATACACGCTTACAGTAATCGAGAAGCTGCGCAAATACGAGAACGAAACTCTCGATCGCCATATTGAGTTCTTCGAGATGGTTCGGAGCGAGGACGAGAGGGAACTAGCGAGGCGCTTCGACAGACAACACGTGGACACCAAGAGCGCCGGCGCCATGTTCGAGCTTCTGCGACGCAAGCTGTCGCACACCGCCGCCTACCCGCATCTCCTGTCTATGCTGCAGCATCTGCTGCTGCTGCCGCGTGAGTATACTGCAGCAGTAGACCGGTACACCGTCTGAGGTGCCAGTTCAGAGGTACACTAGATACTCGCGGACACTGCTGCATACCGCCGCGTATCCGTACCTGCTGTCCATACTGCCGCATCTGCTGCTGCTGCCGCGTGAGTATACCGCAGCAGTAGACCGGTACACCGTCTGAGGTGCCAGCTCAGAGGTACACTAGATACACGCGGACACCGTCGCACACCGCCGCGTATCCGCACCTGCTGTCCATACTGCCGTATCTGCTGCTGCTGCGGCGGGAGTATACCGCAACAGTAGACCGGTACACCGTCTGAGGTGCCAGTTCAGAGGTACACTAGATACACGCGGACACCGTCGCACACCGCCGCGTATCCGCACCTGCTGTCCATACTGCCGTATCTGCTGCTGCTGCGGCGGGAGTATACCGCAGCAGTAGACCGGTACACCGTCTGAGGTGCCAGTTCAGAGGTACACTAGATACACGCGGACACTGTCGCACACCGCCGCGTATCCGCACCTGCTGTCCATGCTGCCGCATCTGCTGCTGCTGCCGCGTGAGTATACCGCAGCAGTAGACCGGTAGACCGTCTGAGGTGTCATTTCAGAGGTACGCTACGCACCTGCTGACCATGCTGCAGCATTTGCTGCTGCTGCTGCAGTAGACCTTTGGCAGTGTCCACTGCTGTAGATGCTGATTATAGCTGACGAAGGTTAATACTTATGGTGGTGTGACATCGCTAAGGTGATAATGATCATATGCTTCGTGTCACTATTCCAGTGGAGTACTCACCGCACGCGCAGCATTGGCTGCTGCTGGAGCGCGTGGTGCAGCAGGTGGTGCTGCAGCAGCCGCCGCGCGCCGCCAGCGACAAGGATAGCGACAAGGACAGCGTCGAGGATGTCGGCAAGGTACACTGCGCCTGCTGCAAGACCAGTGGCGAGTCCCAAGTGCGACGTAGCCTCTGTAATTCGTGAATCTCATGTCTACATCCACTGTCAGCTTTCTTCACACTAGACAGATTACGTCTGACTCCAGCCTGGGAGCCCACTGGTGACTAGTGAGGCCTCTCGCTCACACACGCGAGTAGTGACGGCAGTGCTGTCCCGTGAGGCTCTGTAAACAGCGCTCGTCAATCGTCGTAATTAGTCTGTTATGGCTTTCGTCTGAATATAAAGGAAGTATCACCAGCACACAGTAATACGTCTTATTTATGTCAGTAAGAGTAGTGCCATGCTATACCGCGGCGAATTGGCACCCGGCACGACCGGAGAGGTACCTCTCGTGTAAAGGAAAGAAAATAGCATAAATAATAGTGTAGTTTCTGGTAATAGGTAGAATAGTGGTAGGAATCTGGTAGTCTTGCTTTCATTGCTGTGAGGTTATTCAACGACACCATTGGATTTGTACTAGAGGGCATCGCTCGGCGGCGGCCTGCGTAGCTTGTTACTACTAAAGTCGCCTGTCCCAGTCCGCTTGGCCAGCTAAGAATTATTCTTTATTTATTTTATTTTATTTAAGGACACCAGCGGTACACACAGTGATACATTCTTAGCAATAGTATGATTAAAACAATTTCTGATGCGTGCACTTTTATATGGGACACGGCGTTGACAAGGCAAGTTCAAAAAAAATCAAATAGTAAATACAATGGAATCACATAATACACAAAGAATTAAACATAACACATAAATTATAAAATAAAAATTGCAACTTAAGTAATGTCAGATTAAACAAATATTATGCACCGAATGTCAAAGAAAATTACAAAAATAAGGAAATAGAATTTAGGCGTAAGCTCAAAGGCGAACTAATAGGACCCAAATTAAATATAAATTAATTAATACATGTTTGTGAATATACAATGTTTTAACATCTTAGTTCAGTAACACATGAACGAATCGTGAAATATGTCGAAGTCGACAGTGGCGTGCAGATGTAACGCATTCCTGACACATTCTAGCAGTAGGTGCTTGTGTACCCACATTGGTTCTCGATGCAGAACCGCGCAGGAGTTTGGCGATTGGACGGCGAGGAATGATGTGGGGTGCTCCAATTGAAATGTTATGCAGCATAATCAATTATACTGGTCAATCGTGTCAATCCGATCGATGGGTCCCGAGAGAAAACCATAGATCCGTCTTCGCGTCCTCGAGCTCGAAGAAACGAAAAAGGAGCAGTCTCGACAACTCCTTTAACGTTTTTTTTTATATATAATTGTTCTTTTCAGGTATACGACCCCGACGTGGCACCGCTGGAGATCAACGTGGCGGAGCTCGTTCATCTACTGGCCAAGGAGGAGGAGCTGGTGGCGGCCAGGCGCAGGGCGGACAACTTGCAGAAGGAGAACGTCGACCTCGCCACGGAACTCGCTAAGAAGGTACTGCTCCTATGAAACAGAACTCTAATCGCTCATACATTTCTTCACAACCGCAATGTCCGGCTCATGCTACACTCATGACTACTGCTGCTGCTCTAACAGCTTCCCAACGACAGCCTCACAGCAACTAATGTTACACTCATGTTATACTCAAGTTACACTCCTGGACTCCCTCGGCGCAGATTTACTATCGGTTCCAGTTGTCTTTTCAGCTCCAGTTAGAATGTCTGTGGATGCTGGGACGGGGATGGCCTCCAGCTCGACCAGCTGACTACGTTCTATGCGGGATACTTCCGCATCGGGAATTTAAAGATGATTTGTTACAACCTTAATTGAAGTAGACGCAGTCCTCTGTATTGTCCTCGACAATTCCATGCATAAGAAGCATTTTTCTGCGGCTTCTCATCTCCTCTTGGTCGTGAAGCTTAGCTAGGAGTTCAACCTGTGCTTGGAGGTTTTTAAGTGCTTACAAAATGAATGATCTGAACTTTTCGAATTCTGTGGCGATGCGTGTAGTGGGACTCGATGTAGCAGAATTTGCGGTTGCTTTTTGTAAGTCCCTGTGGAACTCATCCATGCCAGATTTGAATACTTTTGCCAAGTCGTCGATCGTTTTTTGTACTGCTTCCAATAATTATGTTAACAAAGGTGTATTTTTTAAATGTAAATCAAAGCTGGCCTGAGGGTAAGTAATTATTGCAAGTAAAGCCGGTGGTCGCAGGTAGTTATCTGAGCATAGGTATATATTCAATTATGTACTTGAAATATATATTTTAAATTAAAATCACCGAGCTAATAAAAGCGCGTGTGTGTTGATTGATGCCTACCCTCCGAAAAAAAGTAACCCTCGTAGTGGGGGAGAGCTCGAACGATGGCATGTGGAGAGCGTCGACTAGCGGGGGTATATGTATAGTCTGCCATAACATTGTAACCGTATAAAAACATATTTATTTAATTGCAAATTACATTTATTACTTCCACAGTGTCTTAATTTAATACACAAATATGAAACAATTAAATAATTACTCGTAGTGGTCTCCGAAATATTGTACAATATACTGGCGCCAGAGTGAGAAAAAAATGAATAATCGTATAAAAATGATCCGTATAATAATTATGTAGATGTTCATGGGCGTCGGTAGTCGTAAAAAGGCTTCGATTGCTCGCTTCTTCGTCCCCCTGATCTTTAAGAAAAAAAGATTCCTTATCCAAATGTAATATTTTTTATTTTTGATTGTAATAGTATTTATAGCTAGACTAGGTATGTATACAAACCCGGTGACAGGTTAGCGTAAATCTTTTTTTTTTTGTTGACGCGGGAAACGCATTTACGCGCCTGTGCGCATAGGCGCCGCCACCTCTTGCTTTCTGTCCCCCCCTCTTATAAGAGGAGTACAAAAAGCCGCCACCTCCTCGGTTCAATTGGCTCCGCCTAAGGTGTCTCGGATTACCCCAGGCTACTGAGCCCCACCGCCACAACAAGACATGAATCATGGTGGGGACGTTAGCTTAGACCTATTGAAGTCATCGGTAATGTCCTTACATCTGTTTACTCAAGTCTACTCATATACATAGTAATGGTGCTTTGTTTGTCCATTAGGGTTCTGTATCCTAAAAGTATTTGTACATAAATGGTACAAACGGGACCCTATAAGTAAGACTCCGCTACTCGTCTGTCTATCTGCCACCAGCCGTGTTCGCGCGACGGTTGCAAATCTTAACTATGAGTGCAAGAATTAAGATGGTGGATTTGTCTTGCTATAACAACAAATTTAAAAATTTATAAATTATAATTCTATCACTGAAAAAACAATTACAAATTTACATATCCTGTTCACAAAGAATGTGTGAAGGGAACCGGTTTTTAATTATAAATAATATACATTATTGTGACAAGACATGTATCTGGAGGTACTAGTAATATATACTAGAAATAATTATATTGTTTAAAAATACTTTTTTAATATAAGTTTATTATTTTAAATAGGATTTTTCTAAACTAAATAAAAGTTCTTTAGAACCAACCTTTTGTTATTTTTTTTATATATATCATCATATTTTCTAACAAACACAAATGCTTACTCATACATAATATATAATAATTACTTATAAGCATAAAAAATTATTACCGTCGCCATCGCGCATATTAGTAATAAATAATAAAATATTCAAAAGTACAACCCTGTCACATTATCTGTGCACCTCTCGGGAATGCACCGCCACACCGCACCCTCCGCGCACGCGCCCGGCGCTAGAGTACGGCAGAGCGCAGATGCAGTGTATCGATGCGCCGACGTCATCTGCGCCACGTGCATACATATCGTGGGTAGTCTGCTCAACTCGCTTACAATGTCTGTGCACCTGGCGTCGATGACGTCATTCGGTGCTGTGCTAGACTGCAAACCGTATTAACTCTGTGATTACAGAACCTAATGCGCGATGTTTTTGTAAACACGATTGACAAGCTTCTATTGGCTCGTTCCAAGCCAATCAGAGAGATCAGTGACGCAAAAGCAACTTGTGTTACACTATGAGCGCCAAGATAACGACACCAACGCCAGATAATTTGAGCGGGTTGTTACGCTTTGACACTATCACGTGGTGTGGTATAACATGGCGCACGCGGTCCACTAACAGGAGAAGCAGGTGGACGAGCAGAGCCAAGAGCGAGAGGAGCTGGAGGGAGTCGTCGGGCGGCTGAAGGAGCGGCTCGAGAGAGAGACTGCGGCGCACATGGAGTGCAGCGAGCGGGCGCGGGCCGCCACAGCCCGCGCTGCACACCTCGAACAGCAGGTGAGGAGAGGGAGACGATGGCGAGCGAGCGTGGGCCACCCAATTTGAGCAGCAAATAGCGAGATAGAAAAGCGATGGCGAGCGAGCGAGGGCCGCGCACTTTGAACAGCAGGAGAGAGAGAGAGAGAGAGAGAGAGAGAGAGAGAGAGAGAGAGGGAGGGAGGGAGACGTTATTGTGGGAGGATACAAGCAAACTATTATAAAATTGATGTGCATCCTCGCTGACCGTGTGTCCACGTGTTTGTTTTCACGTCAATTAAAGTTTTTACTGTTTTTCACTGTAATTGTTGTCACGAAATGGATAGTCACCGTGTGTCCGCCTCTATCGCGGCGCGGCAGTAAGCTTCTGTATTTGTTTCCGAAGGACGAAATAAAATGTTCTGTGTATCTGTGTATACAGGATATGTAAGACGGAGCTGTGTTCCACTGTTGGCGAGTGTTGAACATTGATTTATTACTTTAGCACATGGGATCATTGTAATCGCTGATGCAGACTTAACATAATTAATGATGGTGAAATGCTGTACTTTGCATAATTTCTTTAACCTTACGCTACTTGCCGTCCCCTGCTCTAGTTGTTACTCAGCAAGCGTCACGCATATCATCAATTACGACGACAAAATTAGGCACAGTAAAATATACCTACCGTCTGGAGTCTTTCTGCATGTTATCAGCAAGTCATAGTAAAATGTGACGGATGATCTTTTGGTGTTCCAGCTGACACAAGAGAGGGTCGAGCGCACGCGGTTTGAGAAGCTGGTGAGCGAAGGCAGCATACCTGACGATGCCAAGGTGCGTGAAACCCTCCGTAAGCGGCCCAATTGTGTCTTTGCGTCCGCGCCTGTCAAATGATTCATGTTCAGCTCAAGGTCATCACTTGGTTAAGTGCGATTACTTTAAAGGAAGCATTATGAACATTACTTACTCCTTTACATGAAACCGTCGAGCATCGTCTAATAACAGTTACAGGTAGAGAGAGAGAGAGAGTCATCCTCCACCATATGAGTTATAAGTGGTCTTGAAAAGAAACTAAGACGAGTGGAGTGGACGCGCTGGCGGTTACAGGGGACGAACAAATCCTTTAAAGAAGCATGGGATCCCATCGACCTTCCGGTCGCCCGGCGCCGTCCTGGCCGCCACGAGGGCGTGCTCCGTTTGCCTCAGGTCCGCACAGGCAGGCTTAGCGCCTCCTGACATGTGCGGGCGTAGCAATGGTTCAGATACTATTCGCTGATCTCTGCACTCCAAGCAAAAATACTGTGCTTACGGATCATTAGGGGAATGTTTAACCACCGTGATGATCGTGCAGGTGAGCAACCTGAAGAGTGCCGTGATCGAGACTAGCTACGTGCCTCCCCCGCCCCCTCCGCCGGCGCTGTG
>JAFELO010003811.1:0-36588 GCA_017140195.1 Eumaeus atala
AAAAAATCACAATCTAATGTACAAGACCTTTTAGAATAACTGATCAAACCGAAACTAAATGAACATTCACAAAAACTAAATATCTCAAGTATAATATCGACACTAATTTATGACGCACTGACAACCGACAGAGTGACGGCCTAATACAACCCAATGACACATGTGAAGGGAAAAAGAGATCGATACTTTCAGATAGGTCTCTATATAACCTTAACGGTAATTCTCACCACGATCCAAACCAGTTATATACCGTGGGTAAATCTTTATTTCAGAGAATACGAGGAATCTGTGATGAGCAAAATCTGTACGCCGAACTTCAAAATGTCAAGCAAATTCTGCGAGACACCAAGCTCGAGTTCCCCGTTTGCATTACAGAGACCGACCGAAAACAGCTACTATCGAGCGCCTAACTGCAATACATAAAAGTGGTCACTGAAAAAATTGTCTACATCCTCAAACGAGCTTCAATAAAAAATTCCGAAAAAGATCAGTAAATTTTTATCACCAGTAACATGCCATGTTCTCTACAAGATGCAGGCGTATATAAACTTGATTGTGGCCTGTGGTCTCTCTTGTGAGGCTACTGAAATAAAAAAAACATCGAAATTCTAATAGAGAAGATGGTTGGGTGCTGACTCTTGCGAGGGAGGGACCCAGTTATTAACATAATAAAATCAAAATCCAAACATAATACCTTACAGCTGCATGATACAATAAGCGCTTTCTGCGTTAATCGGAACAACTAATTTAATATATAAAATCTTCAGGTATTTCTCATAAGTTATGACATCGGGGCATTTGTCCTAATCAGTCCACCAATGACTATGGTAGCTGTAAAGCTTCTGAAACGTCGGGATCATACAATACTTAATAAACCGCGATAAAATTCGTAACTTTTATTATTTTTGTGTATTAAACTAAGACACTGCAAAAAATAATAAATGTTATATGCAATTACATCATTTTTCGTTGTTACAACAATTATGGCAATACTAGGTATACATTAGTGATACCGTATCGTATTAGTGATTCCGATCTTAGCAATTTAAACAGAATAAGAAAAAATACAACCAACCATGACATTAGGGTATTAGTTAAATATTAAGTATAAGTGTGTTTGGCGACACTGGGTCCCGTACAACATAGACCGCATGAGCCTTGTCTGATCTGTGTCTACTACACAAAAAAATATAGCGCCATCTACATGCGAAAAGTAAATTTTCATGTAAAATTAAGTTATAATACTATTGAAGTTATAAATATGTTGGCTACCGCTTGGTTTCTAAAGGAAATCCCAGAAATGATTGTTAAATATTTTATATTTTTAAATTATCCACAAATTTTATTTAAAATTTGAATTTCTTAAGCAAGTTAATGCTTACATTTGTAATGACATCTATACTACTTTAATAGTACTCACTCATATCGTGTATGTTAAGTACTTTCTAAGTTTGTTCTATGGATTGTGGGTAGATGGCGTTGTAATTAATGCAAACTAATAAGTTATAGCAAGATTTTGTTCTATTGTACTTTTCTCTCCCATGCTTAAGGAGCCTCGATTAATATCAGTTTTCGGAGACTGCAACTTTGTATTCATATTAAAATTACTTTCCATTTAACAGAGGTTTAGGTCTGACACGAAGATGCAAGGTTTTGACAGTGAAAAATTGCACCGCCGTCTGCAGCAATTTGCAATTTGATATATTAAAACTGGTATATACCTATTCATAACTGACGTTAGACATTTGAAGGAGATGTTATGCTACCTGCTGGCTAGATTTCTTATATCTCTTAGCATGTAGGAGAACAGTCAATTTCTTATTATGACTATCTACGCCCATAAACATCCGTAACATATTTTTCTTGAATCCATTCCGGCCTTACTTTTCGAAGTTTCTTAATTTTGCCCCTCACTGACTGACTACTCGCTGACAGGCTGACTGATTGATTGGCTGAGTGGCAAACTGACTGGCTGACCCATCATCGTAAATTGAAGGCACTTCTAGCAGATATGGAATCTTCAAATTTATAATAATAATGATATTAATAATAAGGGAACGGAAATATATAATATTAGGTCCTTACATATGAAATTGGCGTTTTTCAGACTGGCCACTTTAATCTCGAATTTCTCCTCTTTGGTAAGGAATTCCAAATTCAAATTTGTACAGCTATTTACTCATGTACTTTTGCTTTGATGATCGTCACTCATTTGTGTTTTCATCTGTTTTTTTCTGTTTGCGTCACTCATTTTACAAAATGGGAAACTTTAAATATCGCATTTTTTACGTGGATGAGTTCCGCCGTAGCATTAGTGCTGCGGAAACGACTCGAAGGGTGAATAATGTGTATGGCGGTCGTATTGCAAATGAAAACACAGTTCGTTTCTGGTTTCAACGTTTTCGTTCTGGAAATTTCGAACTGCAAAACAAGCCCCGTGGACGGCCTGAGACCCAAGTTGATAATGAAGAGTTGAAGGCTATTGCGGAAGCGGATCCATCGTAAACCACGTCCAAGTTAGCTGCAGGCTGCGATGTTAGTGATAAAACTATTTTAATTCACTTGCAGTAAATTGGGAAGATTAAAAAGCTTGAAAGGTACCTCACGAATTGACTGAAGCGAACCGGCAAACGCGCTTTGATTGTTGCGCTACATTACTAAACCGGCACAATAATGAAGGTATTTTAAACCGAATCATTATCTGTGAAAAGTGGATTTTTTCCGATAATCGGAAGCGCTCAGCGCAATGGTTATTAGATACTGGCCCGCCAGCCAAATTCTAGCCCAAGCGAAAATTAACCCCAAAGCTTGTAAGCGTTTGGTGGACAAGTACCGGTGTTGTTCGTTACAGTTTTCGTTTGGTGGACAAGTACCGGTGTTGTTCGTTACAGTTTTCGTTTGGTGGACAAGTACCGGTGTTGTTCGTTACAGTTTTCTCAAACCTGACCAGACTGTTACGGCTGATGTCTTTTGTTAGCAGTTGCAAACCTGACCAGACTGTTACAGCTGATGTCTTTTGTTAGCAGTTGCAAACCTGATGGAAAAGCTAGCCGCTAAACATCCTAGACTGATCAATCGCTCCACGCCACTGCTGCTTCACGACAAAGCTAGACCACACACTGCACAACAGACGGATAAGTTAGGAGAGCTCTAATTTCGAAAGTCTAAGACATCCTCCGTTCTACCCGGACCTTGCTTAAACAGATTCCCGTCCTATTGGTCTTTTAGTAGAGGGATCAATGAACTACCTACGAGATGGTAAAAGTGCATAGAAAACAATGGCTCATACTTTGGTTAATTAAATATATTATATGAGAAAATATTCCACTTTTGTGCCTCCTATACAAAACACCAATTTCATGTGTAACCTAACACTTCATCTAATATTTTTATAAATTAAATAAATTCTTATATATAACCAGAAGTGACTTTTTAAAAAACAAATTTAATCTTACATGCAGGAATAGTAACAAAAACGAATATCCAATTTAGTTATAGTGTAATAATACTAGTGTAATAAAATCTTTTATCATAACTGATCAAATCCAAATTAAATGTACATTCACAAAAAATAATATCTCAAGTACAAAATCGGCACTAATTTATGACGCACTGACAACCGACAGCGTGACGGCCTAAACCAACTCAATGACACATGTGAAGGGAAAAAGAGATCGATACTTTTTTTTCGGAGGGATCTACTACTGGTTGGCGGCGCCATTGCACCAGCCTCAGTTCGACTGACTAGCGAAGACTTTTGTGTCTTCCGGTTTAGCGAGGCGATAGGGGGACAGACCCCCTCTTATCCCGCAGATGGGAAGAGATGTACCGGGTTGTTTGTGGGCGTACACTATAGTGATTATTTTTGGACCTAGTGGGACGGCACGCGCACGATGCCGTTTAAATTGCGGTGTCGTGGATAAGGATTGTTTGGCTTATCTTAAGAGGCCGGCCTCCTCACCCCCCTGTACAAATCGACAAAAGCCGTGTACTTGATTTATTTATTATTATTAGAGCTCTCTAAGATCGCGTTTTATTATTTCTACATTTATCTAAGCTCACGACTTACGGATTCGAACCCGGGCTCGTTTCCGTTAGCGGTGTGTGAGTTTGTTATTCTGTCAGTCATATGTGCTATAACTGTGTCACTACATGTAAGATTTCATCGCTCGACCGATACGAGCGGTGGTATTAGGATAGAGTTAGAGAAGGACATTTCGTGCCTTTTTCAGAATGTTACCAATGTGATTCTTAAAGCGCACCGACCTATCGATAGTGACTCCTAAATATTTCACCGTCTTTGCTCTAGGTATGTATGCTCTAGGTAAGATGGCGGGCATGTTTTCTGGTTTGTAGGGCGGGGATAGGGAGAAGAGTATGGACTTACTCTTTTCCGCGTTTACCTCTATTCTTCATTTTAAGAGCCGAGTTTGGTAACGGCCTTTTGGAGTAGCTTGGCTCCGAATTTAGGGAGGTACCACGTATACAGTGCTGTGTCATCCGCGAACATCGCCAGCTGGACGCCGGGGTGTCGTGGGGAAAAACTGGTTAGAAGTAGATCATTGCATTGTTCATTTCCTGACGGGTCACGGCAGTTTTAGAAGTAAACTATTTAGTTTCCAACTAGTACAGTACATCTCCTTTTTTGTGACTCGACCGAGCGGTCGAGGATGAGAAGTATGTACAAACCGCACATCTCATACTATGATAATGTCGTCTTCGACAGAAGGAGCGAAATGCAATGCTTGATAATATTCGAAAAGTTTCGGGAGCAATTTACTACAGTGAACCCGTGGACAATGTGGAAAACGTTCATACTTTCAAACAAATTTGTCATAAATATTACTGGCAGCTTGTTATGTAACGCAAGAAGCCCCAGTTGATAATAAAATATATGTTAGGCATCTATATGTATATCCGTGGTGGATAGCAGCCGGGCTTTACCTGGCTGCCGTCTTTTTTCTTTTACTGTTTAAGTCATTGCAATCCTGTACTGTCTCCGCGTGGTTGGAGAGTGAAACCGGAAACACTTTCTACTCTTCCTATTTTCTTCTGATTAAAGTCGTTGCGAGTCCCCTAGCAGTTTTAAACATTCCCTTTTTAACATACCTGCGATCATATCAAAGGATCACAAGTGGTGGCCGCTGTCGATCCTGGAGACAGATGAATAGCAGCGGTAGGAAAGTGTGGTGGGCCATGCCCATTAAAAAAAAAAACAAATACGTATATAAACTTCCATGGTTCCATGATAGGATTCATACCCGAGATCTCTGGCGTAACACGCGGTCTAACCGCCACGTTGTCACATGGATCGTAATCTCATATTATTATATAGAAATTGCAAAGTTATTTTTGCAGTACACGAATCGGTTTATATTTTAGGACACGAATAGTTAAAGTATGATAATAATGGAATACCAGTAACCAGGTTAACGTGTCAGGTGAGTTCCTACACTACGTCGCCCCCATTATACTGCAAACTGAAAGTACAGTACAGTAGATATAAAATTTTGTTCAAAGTACGCAACTTGTAAAATGTTCAACGGGATAAACCGAAAGATAAAGCAATAATGTACTCTTTTTTTCTATGGTGTATTTAGACAAACGAGTAATCGGAGCAAATGGATCAGTACCGACGACCATAGACATGCGCATATTTTATTATACAGATGTGCTTCCTTCATCTTCACTAGTGGGCCCCCGGCTTCCACAGCGCGGAACGCAATAGGCTGGCGATCACTTGATGCCGTGCAGTATGTGTGCCAGCGGCTCCTGCACGCTTGGTGCAGTCCTTGACACTAATCAGATACTCACCGACCCACTCAACACTTACCCCCAATTTAAGGGAAAGTGCGTCAAGTCGACAAAGTCTTGACGAGCGCGTGAAATCAATATTTCAACACGCTTTAGATCAAAAACATAGCCACTCATATATACACATAGATAATAATCACTGTCAACTAGATAAATATATAATAAATTATTTTCAAACCAATGAGTGAAAATAATTTATTTTATTTTATGTAGTAAAGTGTGTACTGTTAAGGAAACGGCACACACATTACTACCAACTAATTAATTATTACTAATAAATAACATTTTATAGAGAATTCTGATGAGTCTACTAATAACTGAGGTACACGTCGTTCACAAAAATATTTTTGTTGTCCAGACTAAAGATAATAATCGAATTTAAGATAGATACCATAAAATTAAAAATAAAATTTAAACTTTAAAGAACGTTAATTTTTGTGAATAGATATAACAAAGAACTTGTAATTATTCTCATTAAGTTAAAAAGGTTTGAGTTTTGAGTGTGGAGTGATTTAAAAAGGATTTATTAGACCATGTCACATGTGCTCAGTTATTCAAAACATAACCTGGTGTCAATTCAACCCTCAAATTTCGTTTATATGTAGCCCTGAGAATGTTAAATAAAGGTTAATTAAAAAACTATATGAATACTGTATTCCATAACTCGACAGCGACGTTAGAAATTTATCTGAAACACATTTGAAATCAATCAGACGAGATAAAGCTTTTCAATAAAGCCCAGATGCCCCGCGGTGATTGCAGGTTGCTACGTCGCAGTCCGGGTGACCACGTATTTGACTTTAATTTTATTCTTTTCCAAAGTATCCCATTTAATCAATGAACTCGGGTTAATATTATGTTCTATACATATATAGACAATGATTGATTTCTGCAGAAGTTACCCTCAGCGTTATACATCAACACACCATGAACCAAATTGAAGATGAAACTGTATTTTAGCCTCATCACTCAAGAGTCAGAAGATAATTATGAACAAGATTCATATATTTAAGCTATAGGTTTTCGAATAAACAACTGCTATCTTAAAATAAGGCGATTTATATGTTTATTTAGAAAAATTGAAAATTTGGTATTCCTGATACAACTCATTAATTATTTACGCTTTACTCTTAATTATGACCAATGAATAAGAAGCAACAAATATAATATTATTATGTTATTAATATAAACTATAGTTAGAAAAACCACAACAAATTTGCTGATAATGCAACATAACTTACTTAAATGAATATTCATTTAAGCGAAATTATATGATTTACTATATGTTAGCATTTCATTACCATCAACGGTAGGCAATGTTATAAAATGCGTCTATCTGTCTAGGCACAAACTTGGTCAACCTACAATAAAGTCTGTGGATTATTTTTTATTTACCGCGTACCGTGCAGTATTATAGGCATTGTTATACGTATTCCATCGCTGGGGTGCGTTCCAATATGTACCTGCAGGAGTTATACAATGTAGCTTCACATTGAATTAAATATAATAAGATTGATTTTCTATTGCTGTATGGACTGCAACCACACGGGTGGTAGTTGCTGCCAGTTTGTTTTGATGAGCCTTCGCCAGACACCTCTCATATGTCGTAGTGGTAGTTGTTTTAGTAACATGAATATAAACAAACTTAAAATGTAGACGTCTCATAAGGTGGAAATATTGAGATATAAAGTTAAAGTATATAACAATTCGCCCACTCTTCCCAATCAAATCGGGTCAACCAAATTTGAAAAATAAGTCGGGTCTCAAACACTAACACAGTTTTCGTACAAATTAGACAGGACGTTGTATTTGAGTACTTAAAAAAGAAATTTAAATTTGACTCTAGCTAAAAATACACGGTAAAAAAATATAACATCCCGTTTCATCCCGGTGCCGGTTGCCGGTTATTTCGGGCAGGTATTAGCATATTAGGCGGCGCCGCGGGCGACAGATCCGCATCGTACACTCGGCTATTGTCAGCGAAATCGCTCCGTATACAGCCTGTTCGTTTTTTATTGCGATTTATTGTCTATTCGACCAGATTTTCCGAACTTTGGAGAATAAAAGAAGTTTCGTTTCTGTATAAAAATGTATTTTTAGACACCTAAATTCTACTCGTACATTGTATGGCTAAGTATAAGGTAAGTTATTTATGTTAAAATAATACTGAATCTGAATCTAAAAATATCTTTTTGTTACCTAGTCGGAACCGATACTGTCAATATATTATTTTGTCCTTTGCTGTTATGGTCTTAGGACAATATCAAGTTATCACCATTTTATTTGAGTCATTGAGGCGGTCGCAGAATGTATGCCATTTTAGAGACTGTTGAAGTTGTTTACATTGTAGTCTACATCGGCGGTCGGGAGGATGTGTGTGACATCGGAAAAGCTCTGGAGCAGAGCCAGTTTACTCTCTCGACAAAATATTACACTTTTTCCCCCAACCACGTGATGAAATAATGAAAAACAGTTGAACATGAAAATAATGGGACACCATGTACTAGTCCCATATGAAAGATTACTCAGCGTCGCGAGCACGAGCTGGGAGCAGATATATCGCTGTGTGTCATCAACTCATAAAACTTTGTTCCTAACAGCTGAGATTCGCTGTTGCTAACTGCTAACTATCATTTGCTGCAACAAATGCCTACAATGTGGACACCCAGAAAAATACTGTAGGGCAAGCGAAATGGTATGCGGTAAATGCGGAGGACATCGTAAAGCCGAATGTCAGTCACAAAGTGAGTGTTGTGCTACCTGCAAGCGCTTTAAGTGTAAAGAGGCAAGCACTCATGTAACCAACCCTGCGACTTGCCCAGCTCGTATTTATGCGGAACACATGCAGTCAACATGACTCAATACCGATAAAGAGGGAAGTATTATTTCGATGGGACAGTTCAATCTACAGGGATCAGAGGATGCCACATCTGAGCTGCTTGTTATTGCGAGTAAAATGAACTTAGATTTCGTTCTCGTTCAAGAACAGTATGCAACTTCGGGCATACATAGACTGATTCAGTGTGGAGCTACTCCGAAAACTGGGATTTTGGTCAATAGTGACAAGATTGCGTTTACGCTGCTCCACCATCTGAGTTCCGAATACTGTACTGTCATGTGATCAATATGTGATTACCAAGATTCCTTCCTGAGTATATGCGTAATATCAGCGTACTTTCAGTATGGACATGATATAGCGCGACATCTTGAACACCTAAGTTATGTTCTGGATCACCTAACTGGAAAGCCTATACTGATTGGCGTAGACAGCAATGCGCATTCACCACTCAGGTTTTGTGAACGTCATCAATACTCGGGGCGAGGATGAGACACAGAGTACTGGAGGACACAAATGGATGGCTTCATATTGTGCAGATGTCTATTCATATGTAACAAGCAAGGTTAGCCTCCAAGTTTCAACGGGCCAAGTGGTTATTCTAATGTGGATCTGAAACTCACGACAAGAGGCACCTACAGGAACAGTTCACAGGAAAACCTTGCCAGGACCTTAGACAAGTGCACCGCTGCGGCTGCCGGCGCGGCTGGCCAAGTGCTCGTGGTCTGGACAGCGTCCTTTGAGCTTAGCTTAGCTTTGTTAACAATCCACTGACCATTACAACTTTGAGCTTAGCTTAGCTTTGTTAACAATCCACTGACCATTACAACTTTGAGCTTAGCTTAGCTTTGTTAACAATCCACTGACCATTACAACTTTTTTATTTTATATAGTGCACGCATTCGAAACCTTTTGATGACTTCAGACGCACTATTGATACGCCTCGTATCATCATTATATGTTGTCAGAATAATGGTACCATTATAATCTTCTTAAGCTTGTCAAGTTTCCAGTAACTTCCCCAAGAGTGTCCACGGAATGTTAATATACTCACACCGTGTGTACAACTGTACAGAGTGAGAAGGGTACTCATGGGAAAGTAAATAGTAAACTTATTATTATTTTATTACATAGGGATGTATATATTATAAGATGTATATATTATAAGATGTATATATTATAAGATGTATATATTATAAGATGTATATATTATAAGATGTATATATTATAAGATGTATCTTGTAACAGTGATCAGACCATCATATTCCGAAGGCTGAGCAATAAAAGACATTACATTGACTTACAGCTCCACCTTCCCGCGGTCACACAATTTTTGACGTAATAAATATAGTCATAGAATGCCTACGGTAAAGAAATAAATGTTTTCATGGTAGTACCACACCGCAGGAGTTTCACAGCTTACGAAGTCCCGGGTTCTACTCTCAGCTCGGAGCGAAACTTGTTACTGGAATTTTTAAATTCCTTGTAATAGTCCGGAGTCAAGAAGTTGGTGGTGTTAAACACCTGTGCTTCAGAGATCACGTAAAGTCGTATGTATGAAGTAGTGAACATTTTTCGCCAGTCGTGTCGAACTGCCGAACCATCGGCACAGAATGAGGGAGTAGAGGGTGCCTTCGAGCCCGCGCATGCGTGTTTTTTAATCTGTAGACTTATCACTCCTGGTAGTCGAATGACGAGGTGGAAACTTATCATTGACCTGTCTTCACCCATGAATAAATTGTTACCTTCACAAATTTAGTCTACCGCCATGCCATGGAAACTTCATACAAAATCGTGGAAAGCAACATTTACCCGCTAAGTATGGGACTATAAATCCTGCACCCAGTTATAGCTAAATAATATGCCTAAAGTTTATAGGTAATATGTTGCTGTAGTTATGTACAATGTTCATTGCACGTATATTAAATATTACTGCTGCAGCAGGTCAAGTTATTTCTTTTCGAATCACCCTAGATATTTATACCGAAAAGGTAGGAGAAAGGGCAATGCCAAGTTCTCGTAGAAATTTCGGCCAGAACCGACCGATCGTCGAGATGGTACATCTGCGGCTTGTTTGACCAGCGTAACCTTTGCGGCGTAGTTGAACCTAGCTCCAGTTACACAATTGTGCAATTAACAATGTGGAAAATTGTTGAGTGAATTACATTTTTAGTAAAAGTTCACCAAAATGTTTCGGGGGAAATAATCGGTTTTGCAGAACATAGATGATAGTTAAATTAGTCGATTTATATATGAACATTTTATAAACCTACAATAAAAAGATATCAAGGTCAAATAACTTGAGTTTACTAATAATATAAAAAATCTAGTGAAAAGCTACGAAATCGAAACAAACACACGCATTGAATTGTCATACTCAATGAGGCTTAAAGAAAGTTGCAATTTTACTTTCATTTATCATAAATCAAATGATTCCATTCGATTGAATACACCATTGAGAAAATTATTATTATATGCTTGATTCTCAATAATGCGTGGTGTTGATGATGTTTTAGAAGTTACCAGTCTATTTCCGGTTATAAAATAATAATCTTTTACTACCACATCCTCAGGAATTACTCGATCCATATATGGAAGGGTATGTATTTGAGAAAATCGATACAATGTTACATTTAAACTA
This sequence comes from Eumaeus atala, assembly GCA_017140195.1. NCBI lineage: Eukaryota > Metazoa > Arthropoda > Insecta > Lepidoptera > Lycaenidae > Eumaeus > Eumaeus atala. The sequence continues at coordinate 11,292 of JAFELO010003811.1, forward strand.
TAAGACAAGTTACCAATTACTTATGGTACTTGGCACGGAACTAGGACTAGGGACTGTTAAAACATCCGCAAATATTTTTAAAAATTATTCTTTCAAATTAATATTTTTATTTATGTATATTATGAGGTCCCCATTTTTCTGCGACGTTTCGTTATAAATTCTAGCTGTTGCATATGTATATATGAATTTACGCTCGTATTCATGAGATAATCTTTGTTATTTTATAGTATCTACTTTTCTATAGCAGCAACACAATGAGGTATAACGTACGATATATAACATTAAATGTAAGTACATTGAATGCTCATAAAATCAAGAAAATGTTTTGGCGTCAGATGAGGAAGAACTAAAATCCAATGTCAGATTGTGAGGTCTGGCTCAAGCAAATGAAAAACAAAATGGCGAATCCTCAGTCCCTCCATTAAATATTTTGGCTCTGCATTTGAAATAAATGGATTATTCTCATCATTGTGGATGCGATGAGACGCAACAGTACTGTGAAAGTTTGCTGTAGGTTTTCTAAAGTCAATACAGTCGGCACCTAGGAGATGTGGAGCGTGTATAAGTGAACGTCTGATATATTTTTTCAGTTTTTCCAGGCCTCGTAGACAGTTACGTCATCTTTGTAAAGCTAAATAATCAAGTTGAAAAGACTACGATTCCAGTTGCTCTACGTAAACATTCTAAAAAATAGAACGTTGGGGAGGGCAAAAGAGCGCTCGTTCTTTTGCCCTCCCCAACGTTCTATTTTTTTAATGTAAAAAAAAAACAATAAACATGATTAATTGAACGTATGAATGATACACACGATATGATACGACGATGAAAATTATATTGGAGCAAAAAAATAAAACATTATGTGAAATATTATGCGTTATTTGTTTTGTCAAAATATGACCTGAAGTGATAAATACTATGGATGCGGCGTTTCTGTGCTACGTATATTAGCTATAATTATAGTTTTACGTATATTTAATAAAGTAATGCTTTCACAAATATATTCTGGCATGCACGGCCGCCGAGTAACTCTCACAGCGCGGACAGTGGTCCCACCTTAAGAATCGACGGGAGCCACGGGAGATCGTCGTCCTATTCTTCAGCTGACACCCCAACAACGTTCCGTGTAAATCGTGTACACCGATTTATTCCTAGACCGCGCTAAGCATTACTTCTGAAGAAGTTAGTAAGTACACTATGCCACATACATATTGTGTCCAACTGGGTGCTGTTAATGTGTGTTAACATGAAACTGCTCATAGAATGATAAGTGCTGAGCACAAAGTAAGATGAGACTAGCGAGTGCCGTAGAAGATTGGGTACAATAAACAAAAACAGTATTCAACAATGTTCACACAGTGACATTTTCGTAGCTGACGGTCGGGGAATTGAATTGTGTGTGCAAATGTGATGATGCACATTAGGTTTTCATCTACAGCCCGAAAGGGATAGATGACTGTCATTTATATTGTTGCTTCGCCTATTCATACGCTCTAATGTATCTATTATTTATACTTATCTCTACCAGTGTTATATTTTGAATTGGACATATTTAAAATTAGAAGGCTGGCAATAGTGCTAATGAAAAAAAAGTAAAAAAGAAATCCGAATGTGTGTAGATTAATTCCTTTCCAAATCTTTTGCTACAAATATGCGGAATTTAATCGCGACTGTTATTCTAAAATCGAAGTCTAATAAACCTTTAGACGCTTCAGAAGCTTTACAGCAACCATGGTTACTGCCACGCCGAGATGACAGATGCCTAGATGTCACAAGATATTAAAAGTAATCCAACAATTATATTGCCATGTCAAAAACTGATTTTCAATACATGAGGTACTTCCCCGGCAGTGTCAGCCAGATCGCGAAGCATAGGAGGATGTAGTGTCATGGCACTACCTCTTACAAAATACATGCTACATTTAAAATATTTAAAATTATTTTTTTTCTATAAAACTGCAATCACGAATTCTGTACACGGAAGAGCGTAACATATAACATATATATAAAAGAAGGCGTCGACCTCTAATTTAATGTAAATTAAAACAAAATTAATGTAAATTCAGGCAGTTTTTTTTTGTATTTATTATTTGAAATCGTAACAGCGTTTATTATGTCTTGCGGTGTTCTGTTTAGTGTTTGATTTCATTAAGTTCTTCACTGGGTCATCAACAGCCATCTCTTCGATCGTATCTTGGATGTGTTTAATTTCGATAGCCTCGCGGATCATCCTTGTATGAAGTCGGTGTTCTCTAGTGAGGATTTGCGCGTTATCAAATCTAATGTAATTGCGGGGCCCAACCGTAGTAGGCCTACAGATCGCCGATTTTGTGACATATCAGCTATACGTTCGTTAGTTAAATATACAGAATGTATCAAAACAATATGTTACCAGTGTGCTCCACGAGGTGACAGCTGCGCCTGGTCATGTCTTGTCGAACAAGATAAGCATGATACCGATGATACAATAGTAAAACTAAGTGAACGTGCAAGTTCACGCTGCCAAATGTGAGGAAGCTACCACTTACTGTACTGTAAGTGTAAGTGGCGATAGTGTTGCTCCAGTAGACTCTACAGTAATTGATTTAGGAATAACTCTTGAGTAAACTTTCCAGTGTTATTCTTGTGGGGACTGGGTCCAGACTCCACCGGTTACTCGGCCTATGCACAGTGGACAGATACTGGGCGATGATGATGAGCGGAAGAGAAGCAGCTAATAGAATACAAAACACAACTGTTACATGTCCCGGAGGCAGCGGTATAACGAGCATTAGACAAATTGTGCCTCGAGGCGTTCTCTATTAGAGCACTTTGTACTGAAGGAACTTACATGTAACTTCAAATAAACTTAGGTTACAGGAAGAGTTCCATTATATCATCAGTAGACGAAATAAATCGAATATTCTTTTAGGGTTCCGAAGCCAAATGGCAAAAAAAAAATGGAACCCTTATAATTTCGTTCTGTCTGCCCGTTTGTCCGTAGGTATGTCACAGACGTTTTATTCGGTGGTACTGATTATGAGTAGAGAGCACAGCCGTGTGGTGTGAGTTTTGTGCTACTACAGTGAATGTCTACGGCTAACTGAGCTGGAGGAAGGTATTCGCGTGTAAAGTGTCGTAATTAGTATCCTGCTCCTCTAACTCTCAGAAAATTGTAATAAAATGGGATATTCGAATTCAATGAATGCAGCAATTAGTACGCGATCTCTCATAAAACGTACGCGAGTTCAATGAATGCAGCAATTAGTACGCGAGCTCTCATAAAACGTACGCGAGTTCAATGAATGCAGCAATTAGTACGCGAGCTCTCATAAAACGTACGCGAGTTCAATTATCCTGATCCACGACACCGCAACTTAAAAGGCATCGTGCGCGCGCCGTCCCACTAGTGTGGGGAGAGGGACCGTTTCCCCCTTTTCGGTCCCAATAATAATCACCATAGGGTAACGCCCACAATAAAATTCCGGCTTGTCTCTTCCCATCTGCGGGAAAAGAGGGGGTCTGTCCCCCTATCGTCTTCCTAAACCTGAAGACACAAAGGTATTTCGTAATCATTCCAACTGTCAAGGCTGGACAAGTGCCGCCAATCACTAGTAGGTCCCTCCGAAAAAAAAAGGAAAAAAAAAACGTACGCGAGTCAAAGCATAAGCAAATATATTAGTCCAGCGCAGTCGGACCTGAAGGCGAACCACAATCCGAGTAGCTTCCCGACCCTCGTATACTGGTTACGTCTTCGCACTCGGTCCCGTTGCCGGGTCGAGGGGAGTCCAGACCGGAGCTTTGCTCCCTACTGGAGATTTGTGGTTCGAACCTCGTCAATACGAGGCTGTGGTTAATGCGAGGTCATATTGACCTCTGAGTTTGTGTGCACATATATTTATGTGCCTGGGCTATTGAAATCTTTGTACGACCGGCGTCTGTCCATTTGTTGGGGCACTCTCACAGGACCCAGAGCGAACCGGGAACCGTGTATGGATCCACTCCTGTGATGGCCCTATGGACAGGCACCGACTTGCACACTGTATTTATGAGACGGTGGTTGGTGAAAAAGTAAAGGTAAGACGAGAAAATAAAAGAAAAGAGAAGAGGGGCTCTGGGCCAGGAGGTTGTTGCCTCGAGAGAAGCGGCGGGCCGTATCCTAGCGGGCGAGTCGCAACGGGGTTGCCATATCCTACTCGGAAACGCCCGTGTGGCGGCTGCGATGCCCATCTGCAGCGTCCGACGAGAGAGAGAAATATAAAACCTGTGGAAAATAAAATGTAGATTAGTAGTTGGTTGGTTCAAGGATGTGTGGGAGGTAGACGGAAACGGGATTATCCGTCCCCCTTCCTCGGCAGGCTATATCTGTCCGGGGAGCGGGCGTGCCAGGGCGCGAGACTCCTAAGAGTCTCGTGTTCCGACGCGTCCGCCTTTTTGAACAGTTTGCGCGACAACCTGCCGACAAAGTCGTCGAGGGGCTCTACTCGCAGTCCCTGATTATCGTTTAGTTTCTCACAAACCTTGGAGCTTTAACAGGTTCCCGCAACACCTTGTTCTGGGCGGCACGGAGCTTTTGCTTGCTCGTTTCGCACAGCAAGTGATGCCAGGCAGGAGTCGCGTACATTAACCTCGAACTGATATGGATGTTGTATCCTCATTGAAAGTGAGGATAGCACTCGCTCGTAGGAGTGGCCTGTGGCATGGCGGTTACGGCCTGACGAGCCATTGAGAGTCCGGAGTCCGGCACGACTCCCAGGTACTTGGCTGTCCTGCGCCATGGTATTTCGGTGCCCTGTACCTGAAGCATACCAGGTGCGGTGCGCTGTTTGGTAAAGGCGATCGCCTGCGTCTTTGATAGATAGGTCGCCAGCCGCCACTTCCGTAGCCACTCCGGCAGGAGATCGAGGGTTCTCTGTAATTTTTTTGCCGCGTGACTCGTGTTCAGAGACGCGGCGAAGAACGCGGTATCGTCCGCGTAGAGCGCGGCAGTTACCCCGGGGGAAACAGGTACGTCCCCGGCGTAGAAGTTTTAGAGGGCTGGTGAGAGACAGCTCCCTTGAGGCACACCTGCATGAATGCATTTCTTCTCGGACAAGACCCCGTCCACTCTCACTTGGAATTTCCTGTCTGAGAGAAATGACGCAATCACTTTTATGAAAGACTAGAGCACATTGCTTTGGATTAATTTTTATATTAACCCGTTATGCCATACGGAGTCGAATGCTTTTTGCATGTCAAGGAATACGGCGGCAACAGATTCTTTTTCGTCTCTAACCACAGCGAGTAAATGGGTGACCCTGACCAGTTGGTGAGAAGTACCGTGGTTGGGTCGGAAACCGAATTGCTCGTCTCTGAGTGGTAGAAAGGGGTTGAGTTGTCTCAGTATGAGCAACTCTAGGGTCTTCGACAGAGTGGGTAGCAGAGTTGTCGGGCGATAATTGTCCGCTCTCCTACTGTCCTTACCCTGTTTGAGCAGCATAATGATGTGACTTCCAGCTAGTGGGAAAATATCCAGTGCGGACGATGCCATTTAGCAGTCTCGTTACTGCGGCGATCGTCTTGAAGGGAAGGTGTCGCAAGGCCATGTCGGTAATTCCGTCATGCCCGGGGGCCTCCGTCTGGGGCACTGTATTTTGAAGTACCGAGTAGGCTGTAGGCTGCGAAAAATCTGGTCGACTTGTTACCTGCCATGATTTCCACGCCTATCGCCTGGAACGATTTTAGTGCAGGGACTGGGAGTGGCTGGTGTAGGACGTTTCTCCTCTTGTCAAAGTCGAGCATCATCCTCGCGATGCTCGGCAGCGACGAGTCCTACAAGGCGATGGCTTCCTTCTGCGAGACAGTCATGTCCCAGAAGGAAGCCGACGAGCGGGTGAGAGAGGAGGCTGCCGACGCGGCCTCCCCCCGCCGACGACGAATGGGGGTACGAAAGAGGCGCTATCTGCAGCGCCTTCAGTAGTGCCCCTGTGTTCCGTGTCGGGCCGGGATGGGAACCCGGTCCACTACCAATGACACGGCGTCGTGGGGACTGTCTTAGAGTAGCCGGACAGTCTCCGAGGAGGTGAAGTCTGGCCTTTTCGCCGAGGCCAGCCTGTCGCTGGAGGGGTCCTGTTGCCTGCAGATCCGGGACCCTCCACTTATAGCGGCTGATGGCTCCCGTAGGGGTTTAGTTGGTATTGCTACCCAATGGCCGAGTCCAACATAGGTCTGGGGGTCTACCCGGGCTCCCAGGTATCATGCGTAAATGCATTCCCCTTCGTCACCAAAAAAAAAAAAAAAAGGACGTTTCTCCTGACCAACACCATCACTCCTCTGATCGCTCGGTCGTTGGGGTCGTCGTATCTGTACGACGTATATATGGCGATGTAGGATCTCTGTCCGGGTCTCAAGAGGGTCTCGTTGATCAGGGCGGTGTTGACCTCCTGTGATCACAGGAGTCGAGTTAACAGCGCCCCTCTACTCGAGACGCCCCTCGCGTTCCACAATAGAATTCTCACCTGGTTTCCTGCCACTTTTGGAAGGTGCCGATGATAAATTCGACCAGCTTGGGTATGCTGGCCATGACGATAGTTAAGAGGCTGGACCCACTTTAATAGCTACTATATATGTCCATGGCCAATTCCATGATGCCGGAACAGGTCTGGCCGATGTAGACGGCCATCGACGTCGTCTGCGTTGTTACCACACCGTGTGAAAGCTTGGGCTTAGAAGCCGGTGCGGGTGCTTCCGGTTGAGCCGCTGCAGGCGAGGTGGTGGATTTGGGGAGGGCGGGTGCAGAAATGGGGAGAGAGGGGTCTACCTCCATTTCCACTTCCACTTCAAGTGTCACTCCTTGAGTGACAATAGCCTCTTTCTTCTTTTTCGGCTTTTTATTCTTCTTCTTTGGCTTAAGCCCTGGGGCCTGAGCTGTGGCCTGAGCCGAGGCCCTGGGGATGGGGTTGTTAGCCTCCGCCATTAATGATGCGGCTGTCGGTGGCGGCAGCTCCACGTGTGGAGCTATCGGCCATTTGGCTCTCACCGTGGTGATGGCCACGGGGCCGACGCGCTTGTTACGTGCCTACCTTTTAGGCACCTAACAGGCCGTGCTATTGGCCGAGTGAGTACCGGCACAATTTGCACAGACTGGAGGGTCTGTCTTGGAGCGCAGGCAGTCGCGCGCGAAGTGCTGTTCGCTGCAGCGAACGCAGGTGATCTTACGGTGGCACTGCTTGGACGAGTGCCTGAGTTGTTGGCATCTGTGACCCTTCTTGCCCCTCCATGCGTCTATTTTGATGCCAGGCAGGTTGAAAATTTCGGAGACCTTGTAGATCTCCAATACAGCTGCCTCCGTTCTCTTAATGAGTGCGAAGAAAATGCACCCGGGTCTGTCCTGCCTCGCCTTAATTTGGCGGGCGTGCTCGGACTCGAACCCCAGGCGTTCTAACTCCGCAATGATGTCCTTCGGATCCGTGTTCTTCAACAGTCCCCGGATGGCTATTTTTATACTCCGCTCCTTCGGGAGGGAGTATGAGAACCAACTGAGTCCTTCGGTACTTTCGAGGTCGCAGAGGTACCTCTGTACTATGCGGGCCTCAGTCTCGCTCTTCGGTGATAAACGTACCCCCCTGTCGCGGGGCTTTGCGTTCGGGCTGTGACCTAACAGTTGCCGCAGCTTGCCGAAGTGTTGAACCCAGTTGGGCAACACTTCGACGACGAGCGGCGGGTAACGTGACTCACTTATTTTATGTTTGTCCCCGTTGGCAGGCGGCGGCATGGCGTCCTTTTTTATGGCACCAGCGGAATTCGTCTCGGACGCAGGTAGAGCGCTCGAGGTCGAGGCCGCTGTCGCTTCGGCGAATGTGAGAGTGCGAGTGAGACGAGGAGACTCCCCGTCTCTCTTCCTCTCAGACATCTTTTCTGGCGGCGATAAGGTAGGCAAACTAGCACTTACCTCCGGGTCCCTAGGGCGCTTGTGAGAAACTTTCTCGAATACTTGCGTTGTCGTCTCCTCCTCCGACTCCGCTATGCTGTCGCTCTTGACGATTGCTTCTGTAGTTGTTGAGGTCTGCGATGCGCTGTCCAGCTCCAGCTGCTTCGCCTCCCTGGGCTTGGTGTTAAGGACATGGTCCCTGTGCAGGCCTTGGGGGCCTGCACTGAGGTGTGGAGCACACCTACTTCGGTGTGGGCAGCCTACGCGTGAACTTCTCAGCGGCCTGACGGTCGCCGGGCGGTCCAGTGGGCGGTGTTCTGCACCGAAACTTCTTAGAAATCACTTGATGGGTTCGTCACGCACAGCTGCCGCTTGTAGACTGAGCCGGACTCTCGTATAGATAAATAATATATTACATATATAAATAATGTAGCACATGCCGCGGGCGGTAATATCCATTACCCGACGCAGTTGATATGTTTGAAGGTATAACGTTACTTGCGGTACACATTAGTACATTAATTGCTGAACTATAGCCTCGAGTTAAGTAACGATATATTTTATATTTTAAAATGAATGTAATTACGTCTTTTGCTACGAAAATCTCAACATGTATCATTGTGGTTTGTAAGTATCCGGTGGCCCATTGTGGGGGGGAGGATGTCATGGGCAATGGATTAATTACGTGGATATTCATGTGCGTCTGTGATCGTAAAAAAGCTCCGATTGCTCGTTTCCCCTGTTCTATAAAAAATAAACATAAGATTCTCTTTTTCCCTAGGCACTAAAAAAAGTATATCAGTTTTCATTGTAGGGATTATACAACCAAGTTTATGTATGTAGTATTAAAATTGAAACACATAAGGAATAACTAGACAGATACGTTATACAGATATTGATAAAATAAAATACACCTATTAAAGTTTTAATTTTAAAAGAAATAAGCACTTCGTAGATGTAGTTAACTCTAACTAGTCGTTAAAGGAAAACAAAACTAGGTGTGAATTTATGTATGTCATATTAGTAGATGTTATGGGACCAGATGGATTAAAGTCACTTTAAAATAGATTTTATAAAAGGATCAGATTAAATAAAATGTATCAAATAATGCCCTAATTTTATGCCATATTAAATGTGTCAATTCCAAGTACTTAACGGATTGTACTTGTTTAAACGAGCGGGCGGTCCGCTCTTTTGTATTTCGAACAAGATCATTTAGAACCTTGTTTCTTATACTGTCCGGTGCCGGGGCCCGTCGGGCTTTGATGAGGACTCTGACGTCATAGTGTGCTGATCCTCACAAGATACTCTTTCTATAATCTTCCACAAAGTAGTTGACGACGATATTGTATATTAGAGGGGAGGTGGTAAGGAGAGCAACGCAGTAGTAATTAAAGTGTGCTGGGACGCATAGTAAATTCAATATCTATATAAATATAAAGTTTACCCGACAAGCCGAAACGAATCGGACGTAAAAGTGGTAAAATTTATCGGAACTGAGAATTTGCAAAATGAATCCATAACCTAATGTAAGTACAATATAATTAAAAATACATAAAATTGGAATTCATACAACATTCCAGGTCTTTTTGAAAGCTGCTCTATGCTGACGAAAGTCCAGACGAATCTTCTTTTATCATTGGTTTAAGTAGAAACGACGGGCGATGGTCCAAGTAAGATTGTGGTCGATATGGAGAAAACACTCCCTCTTCTTCCGCAGATGGGAAGAAAGCGGAGTTCACGCGGATACGGTCTCCCGTCAGGTGGTCACGCCTGCAGCGGGGCCGGGTCGCGTAGATGAGCATGCGGTCCATTGTCTGCCCTATTGAACACAGCGCTCGACAATCGAACCATAAACTCATCCAGCGACTCTATCCGCAAGTCACGCGCGACCACGTCGTTACGGACGTAGCGATCGGCTCCCGTGATGACCCGTAGGGATATGTTCTGCTGGGCTTGCAGGCGTTTCCGCTGGGCCTGGGAGGTTAGCGCGTGTATAGATGTGGTGTGTATAGATGTGATGTGAGCACTTTGGCGCGTGCCTGCGCTCCGTAGTGTTCTGCTCCTGTGTTATCTAAGAGTGGAGTCATGGTGGTTTTTGGCCTCGTGAGACGTCTGTTTAGGGCGTGCAGGTTGGTGTCGTTTTCGCTGGCATGGAAGACTGCATTCTCCCAGCCGGCTCCACGACACTCCTTCACCTTCGCAGACAGTTCCTCTGCCAGCTTGTTGAGTTGTGCCTTGATCCTCGGACAGCGGGTGCGGGCCCAGATTTTCCTTATCTGACGTTTCCTCTGCAGGTCCGACAGTAGGCTCGGGGGGAGCTAACCCCGCCGGCGCGCTGTCACCGGTACAACGGTGGTCGCCGCCGCCCGCGCCTCCCGGATTTTTTTCGTGAAGCGGCGAGCGGCGGCCTCCACCTCGTCCAGGGTAGACAGCTGGCCGGCGATAGTAAAGCCGACTTGGCTATCCTGATAGACGGCCCAGTCGATCCTCTCTCTAGTCCACATTCCTTCCCTAACGATTGCTCCGAAACAAGTGTGACGAGGATGGGTAGGTGTTGAGCGTCGAGGTTGTACAGGACCTCAATGTTGACCGTGGCCTTGAGATTCTGGTATAGGGCGGTGTCCAGAACGTCCGGGGTGCGCAGGGGATCCGTAGGCACGTGTGTAGGACACGGTGGTCCTTGTCCCGCGTAGTCGCTCTCTTCCCAATCCAATAGAAATAATTCGTGACGACCGATCCTAAAGCTGGTTGCTTGGAGTTCAGGTCGCCAACCAACAACACCTGGCCGCCGTTACCTAGCACGTTGTGGATATCACCTAGGTCGAAGCTGTTCCCGGGATGTCTGTACGCCGCGTAGATCCTGAGCTCCTCCCCCGCCATGTAAACGACTATGCCAGTCGAGCCCATGTCGGTGAAGGGGCACTGCCGCAGCTCGTCGTGGATGACGTTCCGCCGAACGAGCACAGCCGTATTTCTGTACAGCCTGCCACTCGGCGACACCTCGTCGCTCCGATACGCGACGTAATTCGGTAGTCGGTGGCTCTGCGTCGGCCTCAGCCAAGTCTCGCCCAGCAGAATGACATGTAAGTCGTACTGCTGAGCGAGCAGCCGAAGACTGTCGCCCTTGCCTCCTTTACCTCCGGGGTTCCAGTAAGCGACCCTGAGCTCTTCACGATCCATCACTGGCTCCCCGTTGGTCTCTGAGCACTCAGGACAGCTCGTCCTTCACGACCGCCCTCAGCTCCTCCCTGCCGATCTCTCGGATTAGCTGCTTGAGATCGTCAGCTTGGACCCTGGGCTCGTCGCGCTGGCGCCGCTCCTCTTCGGAGCGCCTCGGTCCCCACGCAAGTGGGGGGGACTGATGTCCGTGGTGTTGGAGGCGGTGTCTGCGGTATGTGGTGAGTTGGTGTGCTTGTTGGCGAGCGTGCGTGTTCCGAGTCCCTAGTCTGTGTGGGTACTCGGCGCACTGCGGTCACGGCGGTTTCCAGTTGCGGAGGGTGGCATCTTTGGCCACAGCTTGGGGCTTCCTCTTGCGAGTGCGCCTTTTCTTGGGCTTGGCCATCGTCACCTGCCTGGGTTTGGAGCCGTTGGCCGGGGCGGTAAGGGATATCCTCGGGCCGTACTCGACCTATCCCTCCCTTCGCAACGGAGCCGCGGATGGCGTGGTGTCGGCCGTGTGGGACCAGTCGAAACTGGTCTTCCTGCACAGTGGGATTTCAGATGGCCATACCTCAGGCTCCGGCCTCCCTGAGGAAGGCCTCACACCTTCGGTCGTTGGCGGTGTGCGGGCCCTTGCAATTGGCGCAGGTCGGGGTGGCTCCTTTCGGCAGCGGGCTGTCCCTGCCCTTCCACCCCTCTATGACTACTCCGGGTATGCAGAAGAGATCTTTCACCCGTAAAGGCGTCCGAGCTCCTCGCTGTTCAGGCGGTCCACTAAGCCGGGTCTCCCGCCTCTCGCCGGTATATGCCGCACGAAGTGCACCGGGAAGCCTAGGTCCCTGAGCTCCTTGGCGATGCACTCGGTGCACTCGTGTCCATCCCCACCGGCAGACCTCTAATACCCACCTTGGTATGGAGGCCTGACGGTGGGGAGTAACAGTGCTATTGCACCACCGGGGTCTCCTTCGTCAGGGCTGTCAGGAGTGCCTGGACTCCTCCGGCGACTGCGAAAGGAACCGTATACCCTTCCCAAAGGGCCACGGAATAGCAACTATTCCGGACCGCGTTCTGAACAAGGACGACAGGGCCGGGGCGCAAGCGGAACGGCACTATCGCTCCCTCACCTTTCGGCAAGAAAGTGACAGCCTGCGTTTCCGAGTGCGCGAGAAGTGTGTGTGTGTTTTATTCTAACAAGAAAGCTAACATACCACTGGAATATGTTGTGCTATGAAGCATTACCACCACCCGCCAGGCTATATTATATGGAATTGTCAATTCTAAAAGTAAGTAGATGGAGGAGAAATTGCGTTCGCCAGTATCCCCTGTAGTTGCAGATATTTCTATGGAGGACTTTCCTTCTAATCTCACCAATAATACCAAGATTCTACACATTAATAATGGAGTTAAAGACACATAATTCTGTAGCTTTCTTAGAATCATCCGTAATCCCAATAAAACCTTATGTTTTGCTGTGTATAGGAAACATATATAGTATATATTGTGAACGTGGACTCTATTATATCGGGCATACCAGAAAATTAATAAAAAATTCGCGTTATAGAATAAATAGCTGATATAAAACACCGGCACCTTACAAAATCTGCCGTCTGTGAGCATGCTGAAGAAGCCACTACATTAGTTTTGATATTGCGCAAATCCTCACTGGAAAATACCGGTTCCAACTTAGGATAATCAGTTAGGTAATTGAAATTAAAAATACATCCAAATTTTAAGAGTGAAGATTACTGACTGGGCTTTTCCCTCTGCTTAGAACCCAGTGAAATATAAGCAGATCAAGAACTAGACATAACACCGTAAGGCAGCAAGTTTCCGTTAAATCAAGAAGCAATAAACAATTATTTTTGTTTGGATAACGTTAATAACTTATGACATTAGGGCATCTCTCATCTCAGTCTACCCTTGGCCATAGTTGCTGTTAAGCTTCTGAAACGCCGGGCTAGTTGGATAATTCGATAAACCGCGATAAAATCCGTAAAAGTAGCTTCATTGTAATCAGTGTCGTTCGCGTAAACCTAAGACATATTGATGTTTAAGATTAACTACAATAAACTACTACTACCCGAAAAAATCTGCGATATATCGCCTACCGCTTCCACGCGACCGTTACACTTTTTCGTTTCACAAAAACTTAATATTCTTATTTTAGGTTTTTCAACGTCTATTTCTTTTTCTTTTCAAAAATACAAATAAGTTTTACAGTCAAACTGTATTCGAAGTCGAATAGGGATCGAACTTAATTCTTTGAGCGATCACTAGTTTAAACCGAAGAACTTGCTATTGAAATTGAACTAAATAGGTGTCATGAACTCGTAAGTGATTAACAGTGCCAATAATCAAAATACTGATAATGCATTACAATACAGATCGAAACTAATGTTTCCGTCCGTTCGCTTCTGCAGTATAGATTTTGCAATTTGGCTTCAAATAATAGAACAATAAACGGTATTCCTCTCGTCATAAAACGCTATGAATAGATCGTGATGTGCAATCGGGCGGGAAATGCTGAGTTTACGAGCAGAACACTCAATAGTCGATTCACTTTATGGGTGCTGTATATAGGTAAAGGACGGTATATGTGCTATTGGGTACCTGAATGGTTAGCTGACGTGATTAGACATAGGGTAGATACACAATACAATATCTTAGGTCAAATGAATAAAATGGATTTTCCAGCAAAATTTTCAGTCGTACTCAAAAATATTAGACGCAATTGCAGCCTAATTGGGCCAAAATGGCCGCGACATTATATTAACATCCGGAACATGATACGGACTACAAATATGTGGCATAAAGCTACGATATGGATGAAGACGTCCTAAACTTATATTACTCGTACTATTAATAATTTTGTAAAATCTGTGGTAATATCGTTCACAAATATTATCAAAAACCGTTATTAATATAAATATTAGTATAGGTTTCTTTTAAGAAATAAATAAAAAACAATGTAGGTACGCCAATTATGTGCAGACATTATTTTTGGAACATAATTCTATGATCTGATGATTTTCAATATTACTTATATATAGAAAACTATTTTGTATTAAAACTAGAATATATTTCTTGTCTGCTTATCAAAGCCTTCCTATATAAACAACGAATTTCAAAAATAAGAAAAGACCCCTTGTTAGAATGCACCTGCGTCCGCCATTTTATTTCCGCCATCTTGTCCATTTGCGTGACGGATTACCGTTGAGCTGATTTAAATTTTTAAATGTTGTAAAATATTTTCCTTTCTCCTTAATTATTATTAGACATGATAAGGATCTTTAGATTATGGGAATTATATTTCTTTAAGAATCTTTTATTGCCCCTTTTTGTAAACGGATTATACTTATTAAGTATTTCAGTTGTTTTTAAATTGTATTATTATATTTCTGTAATATAGTAGTTATGGCTTAAGCTCAAAGGAGACGGAAAACAAGCATGTAACTTCAGGGTTCCGTGTCCCAATGGCATAAAACGGCACCATTATGCCAGTATTTAGTACATACGTTTTTTAGAGCAGTAGCTCTACCCCCCTGGCCCCCTCTGTGGGGAGGGGCAACTGTCCCCCATCCCCACTGGCGGTTGGGCTACTATGGAGTTTATGGGTACTGTATGTTCGAAATCTGGAACTTGTATTTTATTAATCGCTCCATAATAATGTAGTATGATTTTTTGAAATAAAATTATCAAGCGTTGCTACCCTTGATAATTTTACAGAGGAATGATTTTTTGCCTTTGGGCGTCGGTTTGTAATTAGACACTAAGTTACATTGGCAATCACTTGCCTCATGAGCCACAGAAGGTTTTATAGTGATGGTGATGGTGATGGTGATGGTGATGGTGATATTTCTACTTACTTTTTGACGGATACTCCACAACGTTTGCTATAAAAACTATTTATGTTTCACAGTATAACTCATAATGTGAGTGTAGCTCAAGGCACGCTCGTGAATTTGAGAAACGGTTAAGTCCGATAAGTGTATTTCATTCAGCTTGCCAGCTCTGTTACCGCTATCTTTGTTCCTTACATTTAACCACTACCATTTGATACATTCTCACTAAATGTTTGAAGTGAGAAATTTGTAAATATTTGGGAGTAAGACTCTGGTTAAGTGGATATTTGTAAGCATCGTCTATGCTGCGTTGGCTTAGTGGCAAGCGAGTTTACCTAACGAGATTTGATATTCGATTTCTGGGTCTGAAAAAAGTGTCGTCAGTACGTTTGTGTCAGAGAAAAGCGATATTCAGAAATACACGATTACAAATTGTTTTATTACAGTCCAAAAAAAGAGCTGGAAAGTCTACTCCGTGGTGTGCCACGGAGTAGACTTTCCAGCTCTTTAGAGTGCACGTAGCACCATCAGACCTCTGCCAAATCTGTCTCCAGTCGTGTAGGATTGATGTCCCATGAGAAAGCAGCATGAGGGATGAGAGAGAACGCACACAGTCGCATACTATTGTAGTGTACCCTGCAAGTTAAGCTATTCTTCAGGCGTCTAAGATCATGCATGTTTCAATGAACCTTAGTAGAGGTTCTACAAAGCCAGCTGCAGGCGATACATGCATTATGTATAACTTTTTATAAGACGCTTCAGAAAATGCAATTTGAAACAAAGTATCAAGTTTAATGCGATTCTAGATTAAAAACAGCGAGAACACATTAACTTGGAAGTGTATAGAGATTTATCTTTTGCAAAATTTCGCACAAAGGACATTTGATTTATGGATGAAAAGTATTTATAATAAAATTAAGCATTGAAACCTTTCCGTTGTTGCATTGCAGGTACATTAGGGGGTAATTTTCGCTCGCACAACACCGGCGAGAATTGCAAACAATAATATTACCAATTACCCAAATACAGTGTGACAATTTTAACTAAAATAAAAGGACTTCTGGGGGTAAAGAGGGTATTAGAAATTTAGTCTTTCCACATTCATAATCTAGGACAGACTTAAAATAGTACAAGAATAACAATGGAATTAATACAGTTTCTAATGAGTATAAAGTGAGGGGTATGAAGGCCTATCTGGGTAGACTTCCGGCTGCAACTTGGATCATCCTTTATATATATAATGAAGGACATATAATTCACAATAATGGACATATAACCACTAATTTTCACGGATTGTCCTTCATTCCTTATATTAAATATTTAAAGAATATAGCGCCAATAGTTCTTCATGTTACAACAAAGAAATGAAACATAAAAGGAGTAGAGCACTTAAGAGGTTCACACTACCAATAAGATTCCAATTCCAATTCTCTCGTCGTGCGCCAACCACAACCAGGGAGGATCTAAACTCTGTTACAGTTAAATAGATTTGACATCAAACTTTCACACGTGGCACATACTATTCAAACTAAACCTTAATAAAACGGTCTATCAAATTAGTAGCCGTATAGATCATGTAAATACTACTATCAAAATGCACACATGAGAGAATTATGACATTTTAACATTAATAAAGATATGAAACGTGGCGTCGGTAAGAAAACAAAAACTCACTCTTTTTTATGTAATATAATTTTTAATTCATATATTTTATATCAGGAATATAAAGGTTCAACGCGGAAAAGATAAAACTATTTAATTGTGATTTGCTGAAGGCAGACATTCAGCGTTAAATTAATCCGTCGTCCAAGCCAAGCCGAAGAGAAATAACAGTGACATTACTTCGATACCGATCACACCTCTCGTCTCTCAGTCCAATATGACAAATATACTTGTTTTTATAAAATGTTCAAGTAGCAAAACGTAATTGCTACAACAGACCCGTCTCGATCCACCAATGAAATAACGTCATAATATGAAATATTACGTCATTACACCAGTTGAGATAGAGTGAATGTTTGCGTGTGTGTGCTAGTGTGAACTATAGTACAGAGGCTGCCGCCTTCTTCTTCTTCTTTATTAACTATTTACTGAACTGTGCCGTATATCGCCTCTGTAGTATAACGGTGCGGGTGTCGCCGGTTAAGGCCGTTAGCCGCGTGCAGTCCTGGGTTCAATCCCCAGGTCGGGCAATTGATATTATATGTTTTTCAGATTATTCTGAGCACGCATTACATTGTCCGGGATCGGAATGTGCCCGAAGTGGCCATAGGCTTGCCACCTATGACATCATGGGCCTCAGAAAATTGGCTAATCGTGGGTGTTCTAGTATTAAGTACCTACGAGTTGTTAATGTACTATCACACCTTTGCCTACCTCTTCGGGTATAACAGGCGTGAAGATACTTTCTTTGTGTCGTATAATTTATTCTAATTATAAAAAAATCACTTAACACTTGATAATGTATGTGTACACTCTCCCTGTGAGTGTGCGAGAATGTGTGCGTGCCTGTGTGAGTGTGTGCTTTTTATGTATTAATCCATTTCTTTAATTTAATATTTGTTCAATCTCATCGCATATTAATTTTCGTATAAACAAACTAAGTACAGTTTTAAATTCAACTTTAGTTAGAATATATGTTGACACAACAACACTATTGATGAAACCTGTAGTTTCATCAATAGTGTTGTGTAGGGGGCTGCGAAGACACGAGGAGCTTCACCGATAGGGCAGGTTTGGTAATGATTCCCCAAGTGGTTCGAGCCTTGTGGAGGCAGTGGGGCTCAATAGCCCGGGTCTTCAAGGCATAGCCAGCTGAAGTGAGGGGCTGCTCTTTGTACCAGAGCGGTACACAGACCATAAATATGTATATATAGCATCAGAAAATAGTATATATAGCATAAGGAAATTGTATAATATATAGCATAAGAAGAGGGACTCTTCTCTTATATGAGGAGGGGACAAAAGAGAAATAGAAGGAGGTGCTTTTGAGTACGAGGCAAGGGGAAAAGGTGAGAACCTCACCTCATTACACTGTCCCAAAGTTGGTGGAGTTGTCCTTTGGTGCACGACAACCCCAACTGTGGAGGTAGTGTCGGTCCCTTAGAGAACTTACTAGCCGTTGGGTGCAGCGATGATTTGTTGTTCTGGGACACCTCACCAAAGGCGGCTTGATGGTACTCGCGCTGGCTTCTGTAGGTATTCGGCACTATAATGTACCGCTAGCCGCACACACCACTTGACACCACCCAGGTTCGGTAAATGTGTTGCTCTGGATAAACAAAATCAAAAGTTTGGTAATGAGTGGTGGGCATACGTAGCATTGTTTGATCTTATATCAGTGACCAGCGCACACGTAAAGTGCTGCAACAAACGTACGTAGAAGCACGGAGCTGTCGGAGCGTGAGTACAGATGTATGCTTATAAAGTGTAGCCGGGTATCGATAATGAAGCACAACTCTGCCGACGAAGGAGTTAAATGTTTTATTCCCTTTACACAGACAGACAATAGGCGAGAAGCGACTGGCCTAAGGCAGAGCAAATAGCTTTTTTAGGGTCCGACCCTGGATTCGAACAAGGAACATGGTTACCACAAGACTACGAGACAGTCTGTCCCAAAAAAAAATGATCCTTGTACGTCCTTCTTTCTTTCGCATGCGGCAGGGTACTGGCCATGCATTCCCCTCCAATTTTAATAAGCAAAAATAGGGATGAGACATCTAAAAACAATAATCGAATAATAAGAAAAAGTAAACATCTAAAAACAATAATCGAATAATAAGTAAAACAGGACTAAAATATATTCATACAGGTCATTAAGACATACAGAAAGACAAACAGGTCAACTATGTTTTTTAAACTGGATACAAGAAGCATTACGCGCTCTTTTCTGACATTCGCTCTACTATCGTTGCGCTCGTTTACCGCTTTCGCATTAATGTACCTTCCATAAGTGCAATAAAATAGCAAGCGACCGCCATGTAGGCGTATCCTGTACATGCGAGAAGCCGAGAGCGAGCCCGCACGAGCTGGCCGGATTCCGCTGCAATGCAGCGCGGCACTGAGTTCCTAGAGTCAATCAACTTTACGTATGAATATTACAATTAATTTGACTTTCGAAATAAAATAAAACTAACGGAACGAATTTAAATGCTCATAAGAAATACGATTACGAAAATCCACATTACATCCGACCTCACATTTTACTCAAACGGAGTCAGCTAATCTAAATGAATTAGTTAGCACTGTGTGTTTATTTTGAGTGTTTTAAAACATTTGTTTTAGCGTTTCATGTAGTTTCAGTAGTAAACTCGAGAGATATTTGTCCTAATGAATGAGAGTGGTTAGCAGAATAGTAGCGAATTATGATTTTATATGTTATTCGCCTCATGAATCGCGAAGGAACTTGGATGAGACGAGAGCCGTGTCCAATGTTCACGTGACACCTATACCAGTTTACGCGGGAAACTCAGTTCATGAAGTTCTTGATCACGCCGACCTGCAACAGACTGTCCATTTGAAGACAAATGACGTCGATCGACGAATCCAACGGATGGACAGCCTTCGGGATGATTCTTATGTCATTTCGTCCAAAATACCTCAATGCTTTACGTCGAAAATGTTCGAAAAGTGTGTGTTACCAGAGATGATACGTGAAACTGAGACTTGGCTAAATGTGGGCCTTTTAAACAAGCTCAGCCTCTTAAACAGAGTCAATTAGCGTGCTATGGAAAGAGCTATGCTTGGTATTTCTCTGCGAGATATGAGACCATACCTCGGAAATCCGCAAGAGAACCAGGGCCGGGTGCCCTGGTTCTCTTGCGGATTTCCGAGCTCAGAGAAACATAGCTCAGAGAATCAGCAAACTGAAGTGGCAATGGGCAGGCCACATTGCTCGCAGAAGCGATAACTGTTGGGGAAGAAAGGTGCTCTAATGGCGGCCCCGCGCAGTAAGACGGAGTGCCGGACAGCCTCTGCCCAGTGGACTGGCTGCTTGGTTATGGTGGCGGGAAGTCACCGGATTCAAGAGGCTCGTGGCCGTGAACTATGGCGCTCTGTGGGTGGGGCCTATGTCCAGCAGTGGACGTCGTCCGGCTGATGATGATGATTGGCTTCATTTACAAAGTGTAGGAACACGTAATCCGCTTGGGCTACATGTTCCTAATGAAGTAGCGGCGCCGCATGTACATGTAACGGCGCCGCGTGTTTATGTAACGGCGCCGCGTGTGTATGTAACGGCGCCGCGTGTGTATGTAACGGCGCCGCGTGTGTATGTAACGGCGCCGCGTGTGTATATAACGGCGCCGCGTGTGTATGTAGCGGCGCCGCGTGTGTATGTAACGGCGCCGCGTGTGTATGCAACGGCGCCGCGTGTGTATGTAACGGCTCCGCGTGTGTATGTATCGGCGCCGCGTGTGTATGTAACGGCACCGCGTTTGTATGTAACGGCGCCGCGTGTGTATGTAACGGCGCCGCGTGTGTATGTAAGTAATATTCAATAATGAGTCGGTTTATAAGCGGTACTTTTATTGCTGCACTGTAGCCAAATCGGGCCCATACGTATACAGCAGGTACTGACGGAAAGCGGTATGTGACATCATATAGCGAAATGGTCCGGTATCGTACATACGTAGCATGTAGTAGTCTCTTAAAGAACTCTAACACGCCGGCAAAATTTCTATGTTTACTGGCTCCACAGTAAACTGAGCCTAGAGAGACACTTTTTTTAGGGAAGTACGTTTGTTGTGTATTTGATCGAAACCTACTGTACTACTATAAATACCGTAACACCAGATTACTTCGAGATTGTTATTAGATTAGTCTGCAGCTAACAACTTACGTAAGTTGTAATGGCACTGCCGATGACCAGCTCATTAGACCATCCAAATAACACGAGGCTGTTGTGCTTGACACGTCAAGTGGAACAGCAACTGTACTAATATCAGCTGAATGTATCATTTGATTTTCTGCTCATTTTTACATGCATTTCATTCCTGGCATTGCTCTGTTCTATTCTATGATAGTCGAAGATGATCGCTAGCCACCGATGTCGCTTCACGCCCTACTATATGACGCTCATTACACAAATGACCGGCCTAAAAGTCTCATTCTCTAAAAAACTCACTTTTCCCTTTCACATCCTTTTTCTTAAATCTATGCTAGCTTAAATTTAACTTCTTGCCCACACTAGACAATTATAATGCTAACCTGAAATTATCTAACAACAACTTCCGCACTTAAAAAAATATACATCAAGTGCTTAACAAGCAAATATGTGTTGTATATTATAAATTAAAACCCTGTTGTGCGTTTTTTCTATAACTCCAACCTTCCATGTGTGTATAGATGCTTTACACCCTGAATAATCTGTAATATATTGACACGACGCTCGACGGAGGATTCCATCGTACTGTAGGACGGAGGAATATGTTATGATTTATGATCTCCAACGTGCACCGGTTGATAACCACTGACCGCCTGTTAAACTCGAACGTGCGGCGGTAATATATTACACGGCTGGTGTTCGTTATCTTATGTCACTCAGGGGTTTTAAACATTTGATCATCTACAATAATTGTATACAATATTTATTCGACGAAGTCAGTCAAATATACTGAAAAGGAGACATTAAAATATAGGTAAGAATGTAAATGTCCAAAGAAAAGTATAGGCCTGATGTTAAGCGCCCCCTAAATGAATAAACTTTTTAGAGTACACTGAAGTCGGCCGTCTTGTCATTCTTATTGTACTGAATGGGCATCTTGTAGGTCGATAAATTATGACAATAAAGGTCAATTATTAGATCGTCTTAGGACCCCATTTCTAAAAATATTGTGTAGCAATACATGTTATCGCGTGATACTAGCATGAAGTGTCTAATATATTTTCAAAATCGTATGAATGTTAAATTTGACCTCCCATCACACAAGCAGTTAAGGTTAATCCCGGCTGAACATCTCTGTTAATAATACGCGCAGTGCCGCCTCGTGAAGATTATCAGCGCCGAAACGTTTAATCACCTGTTCCTGCAGCTCCACTACTCAATAGTGAGACTAACTTTATTTCGGTCGACTCGACCCTTCAAATCCTTGTTTAATGACCAACCTTTTGTGTCATTCTCGTTGTTGTTAATGCATTAGACCCATATCATTTTACTTGCTAGTAGTGTTGATCTCGTCTGAGGTGTAACGGTGCGGGTGTCGCCTGTTGAGACCGTTAGCCGCGTGGAGTCCTGAAACTGTTATTAAATGTTTCTCAGATTACTCTGAGCACGCATTACGTTGTCCGGGGTTGGAATGTGCCCGAAGTGGCCATAGGTTTGCCACCTATGATATCATGGGCCTCAGTACCTTGGTAATCGTGGGTGTTCTAGTATATCTACCTACGAATCGTGGATGTACTAATACACCTTTGCCTACCTCTTCGGGGATAATAGGTGTGAACGTACTTTTTTTTTCTAGTAGTGTTAGAAGTAAGTGAGCTATTAATTAATTTAGTATTATTCAAAACAAAATAACAACAAATTTATATTGAATGTGAGCCATTCTGGAGCCAATCCTAAAGTATAAATAAATTAACAACACAAGAATATGTAAACAATAATTAAAAGTAACGGCGGTTTTATGAATCCGACGCTTGCAATATCTTATCTTCGTAGGCTACTAAGTAGAACTACTACATTCATAAGATGCATTTTTCCGTGTCTTATTAGTAACAATTGTGATAAGAGGTTTGACTCGCGCATTAAGTGTTCCGTACCATTAGCACTACATGAAAAAATAAATTAGAAATGACCATGATTTCAAATGGTAAATTTCAAATTTGTACATATGCGCTAGCGCGGGCGTGCGTATGTGGATATCGACAGTTCTAGCTCTAGTCTAGTTACAGCGCATCGAGTGTACAGTTAACTGTGTAACGGTCGTATAACATTTCCTTGGTATCCTTATGTTAGTTATAAGTTTGACTCTCATTTTTATTTACTAATTTTTTATTGCGACATCTGTTTATGTATTCCAGAATAATCTTTTATTCACATTATTAACTTCATATTTATTTATTTATTTAATTCACATTCATAATTTTAATATTTTAATTATAAATTTTAGATATATTACGTACTTTTATTAATGCCGTATAAACCTGTAATCGACATACAAATGTAAACATAACCATGAATAAATTGTAATAATTATTTTTTGTGATTGTTGTTGGTGAATAAATAAAAAAAAATATAGAAACTGCAAGCGCGAGAGTCACATGCCAACTGGCCATTATGTGGCTTTGCATTCAACTCGCGCGCTATTTTATATATAAGGTTTTATTTTAAAAGTTAATATAACTAAATAGTTTATAAATATTCAAGATTCTACTTATCGCTGTAATTAAAGTTTGTAGTATTTATTGTTATATATAGATATTTATTATATTTAAATTGAATAATTTACTATTTAATTGAATGTATCTATAAATATTCTGTCAATGTTTTAACCGCCTACCATGGGAGCCCCTAAAATAATTATTTTATCCTGTTTTTTGTATTTGTTGTTACAGCGGCAACAGAAATACATCATCTGTGAAAATTTCAACTCTCTCGCTCTCGCGGTTCATGAGATATAGTCTGGTGACGGACGAATGGCCGGACGGACGGACATACAGTTGGACAGACAAAGAGCAGGGCGGTAATAGGGTTTCGTTTTTCTAATAAAATCCGTGCATCAAGCACGGTTTTTGAAGACTCATTGAAATTTGATGCAAATACAGCAATGCACGAAAATTAAATATGTACACTGGAAGTGTTATTGTTCCCTGGAAAATACTTCAGTTCACTGATGAGGTCGGAAGAGAGAAACAAGTGACACATTTAACGATCCACTAATTGTAAAATTACGCTACATACTATTAAATGTTTACTTCATAAAATCAAATGAGTATCGAACACAATGACAGTACCCTGTATCTGCGGTACAAATGCCCGTATAATTTTCAAATACGTCTGTCTGTGCGTAACATCCTGATATTTACATACGTGCCTTTGTTTGATGCGTAATTGCTATGCTGATACGTGGAGGTGGGTGACGCAATTAATAGCTTTCAATATATCACTTTAAGAGGCATGTGGTGCTATTGTTACGTTGCAAGAGGATACAGCTGGTACGACCGGGGGGCTTCCTGACACAACCTCATTGAAGATAACGTCAAGTGACGTCTATGCTGTCCCCTTTCGTTTTGATTTTAAGAGTCCGGTGTTCCATTGGAGGAAGAGGTGAAACCCTGCATAGCCTCTGATTGTGTGGATGTTTATGTCTATAAACCGAGTCATTAGTCATTTATCAAAAAGTGAAATGGATAAGAATACGCATAAAATTTTCTAATTATGTTCTGTTTTAGGGCCGTTAGGATGAATAGTAAACTGTGAAGGAAATACTTCATACACAACTCTTGACATGCCATACACATGACTCATGTTATTTACACCTAATAGAATCGTGTGAAGTTGGCTTTTATGTTCTTGTCACTTAAGTTCCTATTCGGATAACCAGGACTTTAATAATATTAGCTACTTGACACTTTAGTAACAGCCTGTGATACCAGCCCTCAGCGTTGTGAAATTGGTAAAAGCACAACTACCGCCGTGACAGTAACTCCAAGCTGCGGAGTGCCTCGCTCTTATATATTCATCGAAGAAATTGGATACTAAAGGAACATAATGATGAACACGTGGTGGCTATGCTGACGCGAGAGTGGGGCAGGTGAAAGGGTATATGCATAACATGTGGGGGTGAAGATTTTTTATGGGCATCGGCATTCATCAAAATGCTCAGTTTTTCAAATGTTTGCCTCCCTTATGTTAAAATATACTAAAAATACACTATAGAATGGAATAGTACTTAATGAGAATAGAAATTTGATGTAGATGATGAGTGTGATGTGAATCTAGAGCATTTTACAGCACTAAAAGATCCGTCCACCCATCCAATCCTTCTCACCAAGCGTTGATTAACGTAGTTGATAGATTACTAGCAGTTAAAACCGTTAAACAAACAGTACATCTCCTACACAACACGTACATGCTGTGTATTCTAAACAAACAGTACATCTCCTACACAACACGTACATGCTGTGTATTCTAAGCAAACAGTACATCTCCTACACAACACGTACATGCTGTGTATTTTAAACAAACAGTACATCTCCTACACAACACGTACATGCTGTGTATTCTAAACAAACAGTACATCTCCTACACAACACGTACATGCTGTGTATTCTAAACAAACAGTACATCTCCTACACAACACGTACATGCTGTGTATTCTAAACAACAGTACATCTCCTACACAACACGTACATGTTGTATACTCTAAACAAACAGTACATCTCCTACACAACACGTACACGCTGTATA
>JAFELO010003823.1:0-10609 GCA_017140195.1 Eumaeus atala
TTAAATTTGTAAATAAATGTTAATCCGAGGAGGCTAAATCCGGCGAATAAGGTGGGTGGGGCAGCAATTCGTAGCCATAATCATGGATTACAGACATTGTATCAATCGAAGTGTGAACACGTGCATTGTCTTGATGAAACAAAACTTTCTTACGCAATATTCCCGGCCTTCTTTCTTTTATTTCTACTCGGAGTCTTCGTAAAAGGTTATATAACTAGAATTTATAGTTTGACCTTTCGGTAAATAATCTACAAAAATAATGCCCTTCGCATCCCAAAAAACAGAAGCCATGACTTTGTTAGTCGACAAAACGACCTTAACCTTTTTCGGTGTAGGAGAGTCTGATCTTTTCCACTGTTTGGATTTGCTTTGATTCAGGAGTATGGTGGTGAACCCAGCTTTCATCCATGGTAACAAATCTAGACAAAAAGTCATCGGGATCAGTCTCAAAAAGTTCATTGTGAAGATGGAGGGACAATGATTAAATAAATGTATCTAAAAGTCTGACTAAATCCCCCTAAGTATTAATCCTTTTATAGAATTTAACATTAAAAAGTTTCAAACAGTCTCGCGAAATTGTGTATCGAACTCGTTTTTGTTCAACTGAAAGCAACCTCGGGACCCAGCGAGCAGAAACCTTATGGAACCCCAAATCTTCCGTTATTGTGTGTTACACCCGACCATAACTAATGTTTGCTATCTCAGCTATCTTACCAACGATCAAACGTCGGTCACCCAGTACGAGATCACAAATTTTATTGATGTTTTTTTTCGTGGTAGAGGATGTAGGCCTTCCACTCCTAGGATCATCTTTAATACCCTCACGACCGCGCTTCAAACAAATAATCACAGAAAATTTATATTGTGCAGTATCGGAATGAAACTGCGCACAATAAATCAATATGATACATACTAACAAATGACGGTAGATTTAAAAAGATGTCATAGCTCCATGAAGGTTAGGCCACGAACTTTTAGATCCACCCTAGTATCATTCATTACTGTATATTTATTTATTGTGTATCTGTCTATTTATATTATTTTTTGGATATATTATAATTAAGTATATATTATATAAAAGATAAATATATATTATATATTAGTTTATTACATATTGTATAATTGTTAATTGATTAGTATATATTTGCATTTGCATATATTCAAGGCTATGTACAGTTTGTATAGATATTACATGTACGCTAAATGTTTGTCGATTTCTTTTCATTTTACTT
This sequence comes from Eumaeus atala, assembly GCA_017140195.1. NCBI lineage: Eukaryota > Metazoa > Arthropoda > Insecta > Lepidoptera > Lycaenidae > Eumaeus > Eumaeus atala. Next base: position 1,233 of record JAFELO010003823.1, read on the forward strand.
GTATGTACACCCAAAAATGACCGCAGTTTTTTTAATTTACCCAATAAGTAGGTATGCTGGAAGAGATTCCTCTGTACCAGCAAAAAATAATTTCATCGTTTAAAAAATGTTTTGTGTACATGAATTGTTAAATAAATAAAAAATGTAAATAAAATAATCTCTTCTCTGTATGAAACAAATATAAGGATTAGCGATTAAGCAATCGAGCGTAACGCTTTACGTTGCTTACGTCTCTTAAATCTTTTATCACTTCAGAGTTATGTTCGGTTTCACGGATAAAATGTCCAGTCGCGTGTAGGAGCAGAAACACATACTTCAGTCATGCTTATGTGCTTTCTGTTGAAAGAGTCCCTTTATCCTATCTCCTGTCTTCCGTGGTGCAACTGAGCCTGATGTCGATCTTCTGGGAGTACAACTCAAATCACTTCTGAACTCTGGCTCTTGTGGTGAGTTGAGAGTCAAATTTCCAACCAAAGAACTTGGAATCACCTGTAGGATGAATCTGCCAATTAACAGCTTACAGTGTTACAATTAATGTTAAATTCTATAAAAGGATTAATACTTAGGGGGATTTAGTCAGACTTTTAGATACATTTATTTAATCATTGTCCCTCCATCTTCACATTGATAAACAAATTCAAAACAGTACTAGAATTAATCAATGGTATCAATAGAGTTTTTAATAAAGGTTAGTAAAAAGTGAGGGAACGAAGTCTTATCTTTGCAGTTGTCCGAGACTCCCTGCAGCAACCAGGAGGTATCCTTTGTAGGTCTTATTATAATTCAATCCTCTAAGCAGCAAACTGATTGTTCTTCAATCCTCAACTTCAATAGTGGAAGATTACGATATACAACCTATCTTTACATTCAATCTCAATTTAATAAAAAAAAAAAACTAAAACGAGTAGAGCTTGGAAAAGGAAGACGCAACCAATAAGATGATACCCATTCTTTTGGCTTCATGAGCCAACTAAAATCATGCAATATACAAACTCTGTTACAATAAAATTTATTGTCCAACTTTAATTTAACATCCAACTTTCAAACGTAGCATATACTTCAAACTAACATATTAAAGACACAGTCTATCAAATTAATAGCCATACATATCATGTAAACAACCATATCCAAATGCACACATAAGGGACTTAAGATATAAGCGAATTAAGACATAAGGGATAAAAAACATTAAAAAAGAATTTTCTAAACAAGATATGAAACATGGCGTCGGCAAGAAATCATGAAATTACCATTTTATGTAATTAATGATTCAAATTAACAACGCCGGTATTTCGCATTCGTGGCATCCTAGCAGGAAAATATAAGTTTCCGGGTGGAAAAGAAAAAGCACTATTTGATTATCATATTTTAAGAAATCATTCCTCCTTCCTAGACGTAAAAAAATAAAAGAGTGTAATTTCTACGACACCGAGCACACCCTCAGTCAAAGATGACAGATATACTTTTTTTATGAAATGTTTATATAGTAAAATATAACTGCTACAACAGCTTTGGACTTAATCGAGCCATACGACTCATTAGAGCTGAGGAGCCAGTGAACGCCATGTTGGTGAGCTTGTGCGACGTGAGGCTGCGGGCCTGGCCGTGTTCTAAAGACTGCATCGCGCATCAATGATGAACTATTCGACCTGATAAATAGATGTGTCCAAATAATAAGTCCCTGTCATATATATATGCAAAACAACATTTTATGTAGATTGACTATGATTATGCTTTGGCAATGGCGACTTAAGGTTAATTTGATTTTAGTCTCACGCTCACCGTCAGCGCTCATAGCTCAGCGCGTTGTTTGTCAGCGCTGAGGCTCAGCGTGGCTCGTTTTAGTATCGTACTGACCGCCTTACCGTACAGACGTCGACAAAATGCGGAGTGTATTAATTATTGCTGCTTTGTACTATGTATCCCCAAAAAAAAAAACCGGCGACGACGAAGACTCCATGTTAATCCATTGATTGAGCCGAGAGCCGTTGCAGGAGAGTTTGTCTTGTTATGTGGCACTTTGAGGGCTGACGAATGTAAATTCTTTAATTACTTTCGAATGTCAACTAGAACTTTTGACGAACTTCTGGCAAAGATATAGGATGAACTGGTCCATTGCAGCTTACGAATCGTGCCTATACCACCGATTGAACGACTAATGGTGACTTTAAGTTAAGAAAAAACATGTTTACACGTTTTATAATTATGTGTAATCATGACAAAGTATAGGTAAGAAAACAACATAGGTATTTATTATTGTTATGTTTCATATTATAGGTAAGACAAAAAAATAACATAAATGACATATTATTAGTAATTAAACATAATATAGTTATTCATCAGTACGTCTAGCTGTTTCATAACCAGTATCCACTTCGCGATTCGTCATGACTGTACGCGCTGACGACGTCCGCTCCGCTTGAGACTAAAACGCTCACTGAACGCAGAGGCGCTCGTGCGATCTTCAGCGCCGACTGCTACACGGGGCCGACGCGCGACGCGTAGCTATCAGCGCGCACGGTGGTCAGCGCTGATAGCTACGCGTCACCAAATAACGCTGCCTAAAAATTCATATATCTCGGCCATCAGCGCTGACGGTACGCGTGCCGTCGGCCTGAGACTAAAATCAGCCTTATAGTATAAGGGTGCAAATAAAACGCTGGGATTGCTCTAATGTCTACCGATGTCAATGGACATCCACATAACTGTTATGGTGTTACGGTCTGGATAGCCCCTTCTTCCCTTCGCTACTGGATATTCGGAGAACCGCAAACCGACAAACCGCATGAATGCCACAGCATGCTATCACTTTGTGGTGGTATCAAGTGAGCGAGATGCACCTCCTCGGTAGTGCCAGCCTGAATCCGGTGAAATGCAGCATGACCTTTTAATATAAGGGTAGTTATCGTCATCGAAATTGATCCTTTTTTATTGTTCTCAACGATACCGAAATGGTTTTATTGTTTTCTAATTTCATTGAGAGTGAGCCTGACCCGAAAAAAATACCTTTTCAAGCATTGTTAAATTGTCGTAACGGGTATTTTCAGTCCCTGAAATAATTGGAATGGAATCCTTTTTTGTTCAAGTTTTTTTGGAAATTACATTTTATGGGTAAATGGTTCTTGCTATAAACAAGGAATTACGATGTCAAGAGAAAATGACAACGAATATTCATCTTGAGGTAGGTATCGGGATTTAAATTGAGGTTCTTAATTCATTTTTATCTTAAGCAGTGTCCGGCCGAACATTCGGTTTTGGTTTCGGTCGAGTTTCGCCAAAAAAACGAGTTTCGGTTTAGTTTCGTTACGGTGGCAAATCTGTCGAAACTATACCCGAAGCCGAAACGGCATTCGGGAGTACTTGCCTTGTGTTCTGTCGTTGAATTCCATCCATTCGACGACTTTTAGGACTGGCTCATACTTGAAGTTCGTTTAAATCATGTTTGTAATGATTTTTCACAATTTATTTATTTAAACTTATTTTGAATTCAGTTTTGTCACACAATCACATGATATAGCATAAGAATAGGTAGTCAAGATAAAAACAAGACAATTTGGTTTACAATAATCAGAGCCGTAATACCTCGCATTACGCGAGAGATACGCTCAAAAAAAATGTCGTTAACTGAAATTCGCGTGTAACGAGGTTTATGATTAAACATAGCCAAAAATTATTACAAAAAATACAAATAAAATTCTAGGAACACTTCATGCAATACATACTCTTATTTTTTATGGAAAAATACATCTATTGTCTTTTGGGTAATGTTTTGTTTACGTTCTAGTAAAATACGTCCATAACACCCAACACTGTTTCTGATTGTTTGACAGATGGTCAAGACACGGTCATCATTATTGTCTATACTCTGCAATATGTCCAAACCTGAATAAATTTTTGAAAGCGCATTTTGTATTCCCCCTGAAGATAAAACTTTCTCTTGTAATTGTTCTTCGTCATCGTAGATACGATTGTATTGTGTTCTGTAACTCGATCAGATCTTCATTGCTGAGAGGATCTCTACGAGATCTTCTACCGCGACATCTTCAAGTTCAGACCCCTCAGTCATTGCACAATATCTTCAAGCACTTTTCACTGCATCTGGACAATTCTTCTAGGTGCTTCCACTACATCTGGGAAAAGATTACGCCACATCCCATTAATACAACTCATTTTAACTTCCTTCCAAGCCTCTTGCATGTTGTGACTTCATAATGTTGTATAACTTCCACCACTCTCGCATAAACTGTCTTCCTCCCCCTTCAGTCTCATGAAATAGTTCGCTAAAAGTGCGGCGACGGTAATAAGCTTTGAAGTTTGCTATTGCTCCCTGGTCCATAGGTTGTAATATTGACGTAGTGTTTGGTGGACGGAACTTCACGTACACTTTTAAGTCTCTGGGCGTATTAAGTGAGATTAGATATCCTGGAGCATTGTCCAAGAGTAATATAACTTTAGGTTCAAGCCCATTACGGTCACAGAATGATTTGACTGATGGGCAAAAACTATTAGAATACCATTCTTGAAAAATTTCCCGTGTAATCCACGCCTTTCTGTTTGATCGCCACACAACTGGTAGACTTGTCTTGTCTGTGCCTCGCATTGCACGGGGTGTTTCTGAATGGTACACTACTAAAGGTTTCAGTTTGAAATCACCAGTGGCATTATCACCCAGCAGAAGTGTTAGTCGATCTTTCGCAGCTTTGAAACCACTGGCTTGACGTTCTTGCTAAGAAATGAATGTTCGAGATGGTATTTTTTCCAGTGAAGTCCGGTCTCATCAACATTGAAGATGAGACAAGCAGGAATTTTCTCTCGTCTAGTGAACTCTTGAAACATTTCTGGAAACTCAGCTGCAGCTTGAATGTCAGCGCTGGCCGCCTCGCCTGTTATGTGGATATTGTGAAGATTGAAACGCTGCTTGAACCGATGGAATCTGTCTCTGCTGGCAGCAAAAGTCGGAGTGGCATTCGCTTTTCCTTCTTTTGTTTTCAGCATCTCATACAAAGATTTTGCTTTTGTGTATATCAGATCTTGACTTAGTGGAGAGTTCTTCTTATTCAAATCTTCGATCCAGACTGATAGTAATTCCCCATTCTTTCTAAGATAGATGATTTCGAACGAGAAAGTTTTGTTGCACTTATGGATGATGAAATTTCGCAGGTGATTTTAATTTTTTCCCGATTTTTATAAATATTTCTCACAGTCGATTCTGAGAGTCCAAAATCTCTCCCAACAATTGTCGCTTTGCCTCCATTTTCCATTCTTCTTAACACTTTCATCTTCAATTCCAAAGTGACGCTTTTACGCTCCTTTTTCTTTACAGGCGACATTTTTAACGTAGGGTTAAATTAAGTATGTATCTTCAATAAATGTTAAAACACAACTGCCAGTCGACCAAACGAACATCACGGAACAAATCAACAAACGAAACGAACGAGGAAATCCCCATAGAATAAAGTCGAAGGACTGGGAATTCCCGATTCTTCAAAGAGAATATTCAGAGGAAGCGGGGATCCCTCGACCATAGAGAAGTTGATGACTACATTATATTTATACGCAATCTTTCGCGTAATCCGAGGCATTTGAGCGCGAAATTTGCAATTCGGGTTATAGTGAAACCGCGTATAACGGGGTCGCGTAAAGCGGGGTATTACTGTGAAATCAAGTTTAACCTATCGAAACATTTTTATTGGTGAAGACAGGAGGAGGAGACGCTTTTGCGCTCGGGGCAAGGGGCGAGGGTGGGAATGTCACCCCATAGCACTGTCACAATGTTATAGGGTTGTCCTGTGGTGCGGGACAATCCTTCTGTCAATGACGTGTTGGTCCTTCAGGGGACAGATTAGCCCTGATGATTGGCAGTTTCGGGGCACCGTATTCGCGGCGGTTTTTGTGGCTATCTGGCACTATAATATTGTGCCGCAGCGCCACACACCACTGGATCCCACACATAAATGTGGGATTGTTATATTGACTCTCAACGACTGAAAATGTAGAAGAATAAATGTGATCTAGAGATAAAAAAAAAATTATAAAAACGAGTCCGATTACACTTTTCGTAACGCATTTTTATCAGCTTACTACAAGCCGCATTTCAATTTATTGTTATGCTTTTAAAAATTATATCCTTCGCCTTATTCTACGTTAGTAGAAAGGACGATACTAACAATAGAAGAAAGGTGTTTAATTTATTAAAATTTTTATTATACCACATTAACATTAAAAAAAACTTACTTATTTTGAAAAAATAAAATGTAGACTATAGCTAACTTTAGGGTGTCGGTTTTTGGTGACGGTGTGCGCGCGAATTGAAAAAGTTATTCTCATCGTTTCTGCCCAACGCGCCAATAGAAGTATGTATAACTTCAAAAACAAAGAACGATTAAGAACATCTAGCGAAAACGAATGACCTTAAGATAACACGATTGAAGTAAAACTACTTTGGTTATACGAAATGTAACTGGGCCAGCACGACTGGGGAGGTACCTCTCGCTCACAATATATCGGCGTAAAGCCACAGCTTCAGTGTTGCTTGTGTGTAGTCGGTGGTATTGTACTGGAGGAGGCAAGGAAGACAACTCATTTCCATAAATAATATGCGGATGTTTATGGGTATCGGTAGTTGTCAAAAAATTGGGACTGCTCGTTTGTCCCCTATACTATAAAAGACTCGTTATGAGAAAAAGAAAATGTGAGTCACTCCTCTCTCCCTCTCTCTCTTTCTCTTGCCCATACAATGATATGCCAAACGAAAATCCCATTGTTTCTATGTTTACTAACTTACGATATCTCCCTCTCTCTTTCGACTCGTCCGATCACTCTTTTCGTAACGCTATCGTCATGCATTCACCAGCTTAATTCACATGTCAAGGGTATGTAAATAAGTTTTTCTCAAAAAGATACAATAGTAAATTGATGTCCTGTCTGATGATGGGATTTCGGTGAATTCGAGGGAAACTCTAAAATGATTATTATTTATGTACACTCGTGCCTACTCTTATACTTTCTTATGTTGTTTGGACATCACTAAATGTCACTGGGCTGATGATGTAAGGACCAGTTATAATTGATGGGGTGTGTGGTCACTTATTGATGGCAATAAAATATAACAAAAATCTTATTTATTCATCAAGTACGTAAAGGTACAACTATCTGAAGGTTATAAGTTTCTTCTTTGAACATGACATGAAGGAATATTTTACTTGTTTTTCTTTTTATAGTTTTTATAGGGCAATCGAGATCGAAGCCTTGGACGACCAACGACCTAATATCCGCAGTTCTTTTATCGGGCATGACCCACCACATATTCCCGCCGCTGCTACTCCTGTGTCTCCAGGATCGACAGCGGGCACCACTTGGGACCCGTTGAAATGATCGCAGAAAGGCCGAGGGTATGCTAAAAACTACATAGGGACCCGCAATGAATTTAATCAGAAGAAAATAGGAGTCATACAGATGTGTTACGACCACCAGCTACCCAAAAACTGCAAGACACGTAATTAGCTGCCACTTTACAGCTATGTCAGCAGGAGGTACCTCCCCGGTCATGCTGGCCCAATTCGGAATTGGGCCCACTGCCCTTACAAAAATTGACACTACCCCTTACAAAAGTGTTAAAATTGTTAGACTGTTAATTCTATTCTTTCAAACTCTCAATGGAAGATAGTGTGATAGCTTTGTCATAGTGTAATTGCTGTCATAGTGTAAATAGTGTAGTTACTACATTGTAGCCGGATCAGGACAGCCTGTTCCCACTTCGCCTTTTCTTTTAATTTCGGGGAAATGCCGCGGGTGACATCGGCCACCGTTCACATGTCTCTTAGCGACAGGGCACCCGGGGAACGGGAATGACCAGTCCCAATAAGGGAGAAAACGGTAGGGGGGCTGATGCGATAGTCCACTGCAATCCACTCCGACGTCAGGGAAATAGGGCCAGATTCCCAACTAAACCAGTACTCCCCGTTAGGCAGGCGGTGTAATCTGCACCGCCATGGTTCAAGCCTTGTCGTGACGGTGAGGCTCAGTCTTTTCATTAAAATTTAATGTATTAATATTATACACACACACACTTAGTACATTCATAAACGAACAGAGAGGGCTAACAAAAACTTTGTGAAAACGATAATAATAGAAACGATTCAGTGTTTTGGTCGGATAGGTACATAAGATCGAGAACAGTAGCGTGTTGACAGTGGTTCATTGTGACCTCCAATTTCAGGCATCACCTTACTGTTAGAGATAATCACACCTATTCCATATACTATGTGGCAGGCAGTGACCACAGATTGCTTCTTTCTCTTTATTTGCAGCACTCTGACTCAAAAAGACTAAAGTGCGGTTTATGTGCCATGAGCTATAAAGGCGCTCCCGGTACTCGCAATTTATGTCCTCTATTAATGTGCTGCGTTTAGTGCAATAATAACTTATGCCAACTTGAGGCGAACGTGTCGAAATGTATTATAGACTCTGTTCTATATATAATCCACGAAAACAAGCATTTAGGAGTAGTGCCGTGCTGCATTTTATCCTAATCAGACCGGCAAGATCTGGAAAGTACCGCTTAGTGCCTTAAAAGTTACATACTAGGTTGGATCTAAAAGTTCGTGGCCTAACCTACATGGAGCTATGACATCTTTTTAAATCTACCGTCATTTGTTAGTATGTGTAATATTGATTTAAGGTGCGCAGTTTCATTCCGATACTGCACAATATAAATTTTCTGTGATTATTTGTTTGAAGCAATCTGACGCAATTTTCAACAATGGAGAAAATTGAATACCGTGCAGTCATTAAGTACCTCAATAAACAAGGCCTATCACCAAGAGACATCCATCAAGATATGGTGAGCACTTTGGGGGAGTCTGCTCCATCGTATTCCAGTGTCAAGACGTGGGTAGCTGAGTTTATCCTAGGAGTATGATCCTAGGAGTGGAAGGTACATCCTCTACCACGGAAGAAAACATCGATAAAATGTGTGATCTCGTACTGGGTGACCGACGTTTGACCATTGGTAAGATAGCTGAGATAGCAAACATTAGTTATGGCCGGGTGCAACACACAATAACGGAAGATTTGGGGTTCCATAAGGTTTCTGCTCGCTGGGTCCCGAGGTTGCTTTCAGTTGAACAAAAACGAGTTCGATACACAATTTCGCGAGACTGTTTGAAACTTTTTAATGTTAAATTCTATAAAAGGATTAATACTTAGGGGGATTTAGTCAGACTTTTAGATACATTTATTTAATCATTGTCCCTCCATCTTCACAATGAACTTCTTGAGACTGATCCCGATGACTTTTTGTCTAGATTTGTTACCATGGATGAAAGCTGGGTTCACCACCATACTCCTGAATCAAAGCAAATCCAAACAGTGGAAAA
>JAFELO010003823.1:24153-35344 GCA_017140195.1 Eumaeus atala
TATATACTATTTCTTAAAAATTATGATAGACTTGATCGGCAAAATATCTTTGCATCATTGTAGGCATGTGAATGGTAATGTAGGAACAATATAAGACATTTACAAACATTATTAAAGTATATGTTCACGTTTGGGAAAAGCACTAACAGTCAGGTGCGTGTTATGAGCGGAGCTCCTTTATAAATTACTAACCGGCGGAGAGCTGTCGTGAGTTACGGGACACTGCGCTACATGACGTAGCAAAATAAGATAATATTTCTCTCTATGATCATCAACACAGCCTCTCATTTCGTTCCCTGCTGAATTTGGAGTTGCTTTAATGAAAGTGAAGAGCGCTACCACCACCTCGTCGTCGATCGTACTCTGGGACGTGCCCGCTAATGCAAGTAGATGCTCAACTCCCTCGTTGGATAGACGATCAACACTGTCTTCTGGGATGATAAATTGCAGGTGTATGGTGTCACGCATGGTAATAAATTGCAGGTGTATGGTGTCACGGATGGTAATAAATTGCAGGTGTATGGTGTCATGGATGGTAATAAATTGCAGGTGTATGGTGTCACGGATGGTAATTCACTTTTAATCGATTGAAAAAAGGAGGACGTTTACAATTCGTGTTGTATGTTTTTTGTACGTTTTCGTTGTCTATTGTGGACAGATTTTCACCTTTTTTTTGTTTGCTAGGCACTCGCGAATTGGTCCCGTCATCACTCATGACGTCAATATGTGATTTTGGAAAAATCGAGGATTATATACTGAAAATTGGAAAATAAGTAAACTGAACATTTAATCTCAATTAATTATCTGAATAATTTTGAAAAATGTCACCAGCTTGAATTCGGTGCTTATATTCTGTCGCAGGAGCAGAGAAACCTCCTTTCGCATGCCACCGAGTTCGAGCTCAAGCAAAGTCATTTTTCAAAATTGTATTGAAATATTTAATGTTCAATTAAACATTAGTTTAATTTGAACTTTTCACTTCAATTCAATAAAAATCAAACGATTTTTTGTTGTCTTGTTTCATTTTTAGTGTAAATAATTTGCTTTTCGTTAATGGCCATTTGGCCAACAATTTCATTGGGGCGATTTCTCTTTGGACTTAATTAACCTTTCACTGAATAGATGAAAAAAATGAAAATATACGTTTCACTGAAATGCGACCATTAATAACTTACTTACTTATGAAATTTAAAATGGGCCACGTTGGTTGCATTGCCAAAATAATTAAGGCTGCTACCTCGAAATTTAGTATTTTATTTTAAGAACGCACCTCAGGTACTCGTAGATAACAAGTCGGGTACTCCCCACTGAACAGTGACCCGTGGAATGGTAACTCTCGATTGTTTCCCGTAATTCCCCCGAGAACGATTACCACAACACTGCGGGCTTATGTTAACTTGAATACTTAGGCTGTACGGGTATTGTGCACTTCCTCACCATGGTTCAAACCTCGTCGTGGCGGTGGGGCTTAGTAGCCTGGGGTGAAACGAAACACTTGGGCGAACTTCAATTTTATTGAAACCATAAGAATAATTTTTTGATTTGTTACTATGAAACCATTCATAGGCAAGTCAAACTCGCTCTTGGCCAGTTTTATAGACAGTGGTATAGAGCACTCTTATACTAGAAGTCGTAGTTGTTCGCTTATGAACGGGTTGTCCTGAACTTGCCTGATGCTTTAGTTAGGAGAGCTCAAGAGAACAAAGCCTGTTCCTGTGAAATCATTTTTATACATATAGTAGACTATTCAATTCATAACTATCATAAAATTTATGACTACACAGTCAATAAAACGCTGGCTTAGTATTGCATTGACGCTTGTATCGTACAAATAATATTCTGGGATAGTATTTTTTTTATTGATTTTTACCTAAGGCTTAAAAAGTAACGGGCAGGGCGTAACACTAATTCAGGCTGTTTACGTCTCTTACGTCCCGCACTTTTAACTTAAAAGTAACAGGCCGAGCGTAATACCAGATTAGGTCTTCTTAAAAAGTGACAGGCCGAGCGTAATACCAGTTTAGGTCGTTTACGTCTCTTACGTCTGGCACTTTCAACTTCAGAATCATGTTCTTAAGGAGTAAATTCAGTTATTTCCTGTCTTGTGCTGGTATCTTAGATCATTTACTACAAACGATTTAATTTAACACACAAAGTTTGTATTTTTCGAGTGTATACATTTACTGGTATTTTTATTACTACATAAGATTCGTTAAGAGACACGCTGTGAGCGATGATACGATAAAGATGTGGCATAGAAATGGCTGCAGTCATATATTTCAGGTACTCCGGAGACTCTCGCAGGCATGTGTATACGTAGTAATTTTTTTTAAATGTTAACATGAATGATAAGACGTAATCACTTTGCTAGCTGTAAGACGAACTTGCCTCAGCTCGTAGGTGATGTTCCTCCCGTGAGTAAAGCTCATGTAACTTAGATGAACTGTTACCACACCGAAGTGAGCCGCATCACACTAGTTCATGCTGCGGTCGAGGGCACGTCCACACTACTTCATAACATAACGTGTTCACTACGAGTTTACACTTAATGGATAGCTGTGATACCTACGGCCTTTTAATTGACATATATCACAAAAAGTATGGCTGTATGACCAGTACTTATATAATAGATATGAAGATGCGTCTGTATTATATTTATAGTAATAATAATAATGATATCGGTGGACTTATCACACCAATGGAGGCTAATCTGTGACACGAACTTAATTGGCAAGGACTCTAGTACCACACTAGACAACGGAAGATATATTCAAGATTTTTATTATAGAAATACTTAATGCATATACAAACATCCATGACCTAGGCGAGATCCCAACCCGCAGTCTCAGTCGTAACACGCGGACTAATCGCGACGTTACAAACCATAGGATTTTGTTGGTACATTATTAAATTGATTAAAAGTAGTCTGTTATATCCGGCTTGATTAATGCAGCCTAGATGGCTAGCTGAATTCGAAAAAGGTGATAACAGCATGTTACTTATTACTTCTGTCATGTTTTTATGGAGTTTACTCCTTAAGAAACGATTTAAGACACGCGGTGTGATAAAAATATTGCAAGTAAATTCGAAAAAGATATCAAACAATATGAAAAAAGCTACAAAGCATATGAGAGTGTTTGTAATAGTCGAATTACCTGTTAAAACAAACTCATATCGGGATGCATATCTTTCATCTGCGGGACATAAGGGGGTCGATCACTCTTTTGACGGCAAACCTAGTCTCGTCAACAAGCAATCACAGTAATTCGGTGAAGAAATTTGGGCTTCTCTTCGCTTCCAGAGCATAAGTTCCGGTGTGAACAACTAGCAAGCTGCCGCGTCTGATGTTCTGTCACAAGTTTAACTTGTTATCGTGTGTAATGTGTACGAGACCGACATTTTTCTATTTATGTAAATCAATTAATTTTCGCCTTGTCATTTGTTACATCCATGCGGAGTCAGGACGGCCTGCTAGTTCATTCCTAAAGGTAGAACCGCACTGTGGCGGTGCGGCGCTGCGACTCAAAATATTTTCAGGATAAAACTGTGTTGGTCTGCTTCGCTGCCGCGGACGCATCGTTGCGATGTGGTATAAGTGATCTAAGAAATACATCATATGTGAAAATTTCAACTCTTTAGCTGTCATGGGTCGTGAGATGATAAAGCCTGGTGACGACAAAATTTCCACTCTTTCAATTCATGAGATAAAGCCTGGTGACAAACGGACAGATGGCAAGCGGAGTCTTCTTAACAGGGTAACGTTTTTACACCTTAGGTACGTAGGCGGCTATCTGCATTTGCCACCTCAGTATATTATGTTTCTAGCCTCAGGTTGTGTGACGGTACTCAGTAGTCACTAAACAGCTGTGACTGCTTTATTTATTGTATAAGAAACACTGGTCAAGTGCGACCACCGCGGGTACCGCGCGAGGAAGTATCAAGCTGCAGGAGGAGAAGTGTCAAGCTAAAATCCAAACTTTCCAAACTTTTAGTTTGTAACGGTTTCCTTGTGATTTAACTACAAATATTTGTAATTGTAACTGTGTAAATAATAACTTATGATTCAATGGAATTATTTATTATTTTGTACAGAGTTTACTTTATAACTGTGTATTAAATAATAACTTATACTTTAATATAATTATTTATTATTTTATGCGGAGTTTACCTTATAGATGTGTATTAAATAATAACTTCTACTTCAATATAAGCATTTATTATTCTGTACAGAGTTTAATCTTCGCTCTGGTAAGTAAGTCATAAACAATAACAAATGAGCCGCGTTATTTAACGCTAGGCTGGGGTTGGCTTCGTCTCGCATCGGCCCGGCTCGGCTTGCGGCTCGGCTCACGGCTCGGCCCATGGCTCGACTAACGGCTCGGCTCACGGCTCGGCACGGTCTTGTTTACCTTTGGCTTTAGAAGACTTTGCTTGGCTAGCATGAAAATCTCACTTCTCGTCAATTTTCATGATTTTTGGTCCCAGGGTGGTATGATAAAGATTTTTGCCTTCAAGTGAATTATCGTGAAATAATAACATAGACGGCAGTACCCTCAGTAGTAGTTTCGGTTATTAGCAGACAGTCCCATGCTGCATTGCAGCCGAATTGAGCCCTCCCGGTTGGGACACAGGGATGTTACTTCTTGCTAACATAACACTGTCGTAAAATGACCACTAGGGTGACGCATTACGTGCAGTTTGAGAGTTCACGCATTAGTGTAGGGGAGGAGGTCAACCTATTTGCATTTGCCCCTTTTATGTTAATGGGCGTCGACTGCCATCAAAGGGCTCCAATTGCTCGTCTGCCTCCATATACTGTCCTAGGAAAAAATAAAAATATCACAAATACATCAAAGTAACTCATTAGTTTCATTAATTTTGTTAATTAATTTAAAATGACGATAACATTTCACTATACGCTTAATCATTAATCATTGCACGTTGTACACGTATACACGTTTCATTTCCCAAGAGAAACATGGATTTTTTCGATAATTCGAGTTTCTACAACATTACGGTCGCAAACGATTTACCCCAGAGAGGAACACAAGTCGCGACAACTGTCGTTTGGGCGATGATTGGCGTCGTCATACATCTGATGTTCCAAGTATACACTCTATGCGTTTTCAAACAGCAAGATAACTTATTTGATCACTTGACCGGAGCGCACATCGCGTGCAGTGTCATTCAAGCATGTGTCTACTCTCTCCTGCACCAGCTCAACGCAGACGACGTCACTGGAACGGCGGCCGCTCATTTCGTCTTCACATTCCTCAATCTTCTGATCCCTCTCTGGACGGCGTGCGTGTCGCTGCTCATATTCTCCAACGTGTTCCTATTTGGGAAAGAAGACGTTTACACTATTGGCCAGGTGACTGTCTTCGCGTTTGTTCTGCTCGTGATGGTGAAGTTGTGTGAGGAGGTGCTTGGCTACGTGCTCACAATTATATTATTTAGTTTGGTAAATGAACAGCTCTGGGGCATGACTTGTGTCTGCTTCACCACAGTACTGTTGTTCATGTCTGTGCCGGTGGTAATATTTTTTCTTATCTTGACACGTTCGGTTCTAACAAAAAGTATTGTATTATTGTTGATTTATTTGCTGATTATGATATTTACCGATTTTTGGCTTGCCTTTTTTAAAGTTACTAATTACATAGACCCCCAAGCGCTACCTTTTACATTTATATTATTTTACATTCGGCCAATATTCGAAATGGTCTGGAATTTATTCTATAATCATTTAAAACAGAATTTGTCTAAATGTGATGAATATTCAGATTTCATTTAGAATGTAGATACTGCAGTATGCTGATTAAAAATATATATTAAGAAATAAAGTGTATGTCATTTATAAAATAAACACTGTGAAGAGGAACTTTAGTGTGTTTATTTAAGCAGCGCTTGTTTTGTTAGACGTAAAGTGTTTTTCAGTCATATTACGAGACAAACTTTTTATGGTTATAGGCGCCCATAGACATTTGTGTTTCCCTCCTACCTCCTCCCCTCCGAGGAACCATGGGAAACGCACAAACTTTATGAAACACGACTACATATTTCTCGCCTTTTACTTACATATACCCATTCAATAAGCTACCGGGACGCTCGCAGGTCGGATCGCAGCCAGCAGGATCGGCTGAAATGCAATAGTAGCGCTGAAGTGTTTTCTATGTGTACGTATTATTTTATCGATTAATACCTCGATTTAAACATATTTGAGACTGAATTTGAGACTTACGTGGACGAAATCAACTGCTGCAAAATGAATAATGAAACATTATTTTTCGTAATGGATGTCGCAGGTACTCGGGCCCGTAACTCCAACCTTCTAATCTTAGCCGTTTCGGCCTAAACTTTATCATTGTCCTCACGTAACATTGTAATATCGAAAGCTTAGATGGTTGTTGTTTCTCCATCATGAAAAAATAATTAAAAGAATTTAAATCAAATTAGGTGTTCAGCATATGATACGGTAGTGAACAACAGGCTACTCTTTATACCGATAAATTTATTAGTTCCCTTGGGATAAAATTAACGGCAGTGAAACCACGGACCCAACATTTTTTTCAGTTTTATAAATAGGTAGATATTTTGTTTAACCTTAGACTGCCCCCTAAAACAGGGGGAGGGAGTGCGGCTCGCAGCGCACGCTGGCGTAAACCTCTTTGTAGTTGGCGTTACAAAGAGGACTACGGTTCGCTCCCACACCCACAATTCTTTTTGCTCTTTTATCGTAAAGGGTTTTAAATTAATCAAATTTTTAATTCTCGTGTTCGCCAGAATTCCTTTGTAATCATTTACGGCGGCCTATTTTTGGACCTAATACGAGTTGCAATAACATTTCAGGCTAGCAAATACATACTTCAGATTATTGGCGATATGCCTATATGATAAGTTAAACGAAAATGTTGAGAGAAAATACTACAAACGAGTCACTAATTCGGATATATTGCTTGCTGCTATACTGTTAACATTTTGTTGTCCCCTACGAGGTAAAATAGGTAATTAAGAACTGGCTCACAGAGTGAATACCAAAGCTTGGGTATCAAGCATGTTAAGTTGTTGTACATTAAATCATAAATTCGGGAGCTCAAATAAGCTGTGACACTAACTTCTATTCACAACACTTTGTCTAACTAACCGAACCTATTTAGGGTTAGTGAGAATATAACATAGGGGTACAAACGAAAAATTGGAGCCATTTAGTCACTAGCCACCAACGCACATTAACATCCATATAAATTACAGAGGTACGTTGCCCTCCTTCAATTTATCCCCCCATTATCTAAACACAAATTGCACGAAATGCGACGGCAGAGTCTATCAGTTTTAAGTCGGCATAAATTGAGCGGGAAGTACCTCCTCGATCATGTCGCCCGAATTAGACTGCAATGCAAAGTCCATCCACTTTCTAGTAGCTAGTTTCTGCGCTCGATAACGCTTATAATCACACCCTTATCCATAATACACAACTGTAATTGTAAATGTATTCCAAGCGTATGTCATTTACAACACTCAGAGACTTGACTGTATGTGATATGCCACTGGCTCGTATAAGGACATTCGAGTGGAGGTCTGACACTCGAGCACGAACAGGCAAATTGTGCAATTTACCTACGACGTCTATGTTACGGAAACTTCACAAAAGGTACCTATCACATTCCAACAGGTGAATCAGGATAAGTATATTTTTGAGGGGGTAAATAGTAGTCACATCACAGAGTAAGTCACAATTAGGTGGAGCGACTGACCGACATACAACCGTTACGCCTTGCCCCCTTTCACCCAATTAATATTTCATTAGGTTTTTTAGTTTTAAACTAGTGCCTTCACCTCTCTGAGACTGCTCGGCCAAAGTTAATGAATACGGACACATCATTTAAGATTGTAGTCCTTGGCCTAGTGAGTGAACCATAATGTTAGATATTATTCCTGAAGTTAACTAATTTACTACGGTGATCTCGTGGATAGTATAAGAAAATTCTTGGGCTTTCCGCGATAATACCAAAGACTCATAGCTGGCTGTACAGGAGTAGCAGTAGTGGGAATGAATGGCAGGCCAAGCCCGTTAAAAAAATGACATACTTGTAATTATATAATGTTACTCCGGTGTTGGTATCTAAAATGTATCAACCACGTTCGCTTCGGCCCAATTTACCTACAATGTATCAGTTGTTTCACCATTTAGAAATAATGTTATAACGACCAAATTGTTTACAAAATTCGTACGCCATTTAATGAGATTCAGTCATCAATATAATCTGTATAAATATTTTTATACTCCTATTAAATTTGTGAAATCATATCCAAACGCAAACAAAGATAAGCTCCGTGCTTCATTTAAACATATTAGGACGTTTCATACCCATAACGACCGCGATTTAGCTGCATATATAATGGAAATATTTTTTACGTTAAACTAGCAGTCCGCCCGGCTTCGCAGGGATGTTTCACAGAAAGAAAAAAGAGAAAGAAAGTATAAAACTTATAAATTTTAATTTCAGCCTCGTAAACATACCATGTAGATATACACGTTACAATGACAACAAATTCAATTCATGACAGAACGATTGATTGTTTGTTTGTTTTGTATTTAATACGTTTGACACTACTGGAAAAAAAACGTTTACCATTAGAATCATACATTTTTTTGAGATGAACATAACTATATAACATTTTCTAAATCATTATACATCATTATGTAACCTTCGATAATGTAATCAAAGGTGAGAAAAATATAGCACAAAGTAAAACCTTATAAGGCTACAGAAATAATTGACAACTAGCTGTCCAGACAGACTGTCATGGTAACGTACAATTTTTATGAAATTATGTTAAAATTTGTATATTTTTGTAAATAAATGATTTTTTGTTATATTTTGTGTAATAACCGCGCGAAGCGAGTCTGTGCTGCTCGCTGGAGACCTTGCAGGAAGTGTTGCAAAATGTCTAAATATAAAATAAAAAAAGCCTATATGAATCCTCCCGACGTGTTGTTGAACTTGGACAAGACAAATATCATGTTCAACGAACACGTTCTCCCTAGGCCGGTCAATGTCGATGGTGCTATTATCGAAGTCGTCTACCACTTCGCCTACCTCAGGCAACTATTGCAATTAGGTAGACATAACTACGAGGAAGAAGCCGATAGAAGGATTCAGTTTGGTTAGGCAGCATTCCGGATGCTTCCTCACATTCTCACGTCGCCTATACCTTACAGCTTGCAAACAAAAATCTTCAACCAATGCGCTCTTCCCGTGATGACCTACTTAAGCCTCCTAATTTACTCTGCCAAGTCTTATATACATACGATTATCATTAATGTAATCAAATTTACCATCCACTTGTATCGTACCGCTAAATCAACGGTTACTATGACCAATTCTTCATAAAATCTTAGTAAGATGTCAATTATTTCTACAATCTCACTGAATTATTGTGAACTTTGGTCTTTAACGCGTTGATAACAAACAGACCTTAGTAAAAGCGAATGATCCAAAGCGTACGAATCCTGATAGCCATGTCTAATTTACAAGAGCGTTGAAGTTGAGAGTTTGCTCAAACTATGTTTAGTTATACGGACAGACAGAGCTCGAAAACTCTACTGTGACGTTCTTTGTTCATTAATTTGAATGTATACTATAATTATCAGCCTGTCATGTCAATTTTGATTTCCTGAAAATACCTTCGCGACATGTTCTCATATGTACTTTGAATTTTTAATGGTTCTAAAGTAAGAGTTTGATCTAGCTGTTTTAGAGTTCGATCACAAACACCTAGATATATTTTTTGTTTATTAAGTACTATACAACTATTACAGAAATCAAATATACCGACTATTGATCAATAAAAATAGCTGAGATAATTAATGGCACCGCCACTAATTTTACGACTGTTATTTACTTTTTAGAAATAATTCAAAAATGAAAATAATTTATTTATTGGTCGCGGGACTTGAAACTGGGACCTCACGGTCTGTGACTGAACATGCTTATCATTAGTCCCAAGGCAGTCGCCTTTAAGCTGAATCATGTAATTGTTTCTAGGTATGTCAATAATAGTTTTTGATTCAGCTCTAGACAAACTGTGAGTCGAATGTCGGAGTAAGTATTTATTTAATCAATAAAACTGTCCTAAAGGTTACTTATTCCTCCCACTGTTAATCTTGGATTTGCAAGTCATAGATCGATATGTGGTATCATTATATACTCTTTTAAGTAATTGTATTATTGGTGAAAGCTCGGGCAAATATTAAACTGTCTACAGATATAAAGATAAAACTTTCGCTAAGTGCCCCAAACGGCTATTAGAACACTTTGTCGTTTATCGCCTACACCTCTCTCAGGAGCAGGGCCGTTATTTTATCTTCTGACATTTGGATGATTTAGTATTTTACTACTATCGGTAAGATATCATATTTCTACTTTGACTTGCGTACTTTACGGGACTACAGACATCATTCACATACATACAGATTTTGGGGACTTTGCTTAATAATATGACATAATTATACTGCCCCGTGGTCTAGTGGTATGTTTAACCACTGTCATGAGGTCCCGAGTTCGAGTCTCGGGTCGGACCAAAGTGTTGTTGAGATTTTTCAATTTCTAGTAACAGTCCGAACTCAGGAAGTTGCTCCTCGCTAACGAGGGGGGCAGTTCACGCGCGGTAGCTGAAGTTGGCCTTGCATTATCATGGGGGCTGGAGGAGCTCGTTGAGCTATCAATACTCGCGCGGTCGTCGTGGTTAGCCTACGAGCTCAAATGCATTTGAGCTTTCAAAAGAATAAGGTTTAGTTAGTTTTTAGTTTTTAATTTTACGCGTTACGTTGTTGAATACCGGTGCGTATAGAAGTACGCTCAAAGTGCTCCGAGCGTTAAGTGAGAGACACTTATGTCGAGTATTGTGTAGAGGAAGGCTGATAATTATTAACATGTTTATTACAACGAGACAGTGCTTAGGCCACGAGTACACGTTTCGTCGAGTAATTCAATTACCAACAAAATAATTAAATGCGACTTGTTTTGTGCGAGTTGTTGTAAGTTCTAACTCAATAGGGTGTTCGACAAATCTCTATTGACTTAACACTTTCCCTATGATAATCATCAGTTTATATTTTTATTGTCAATCATGGGCTTATTTTGATGACAGTCAACATTGACAATCGCAACAATGCCTCACCTGGGTGTCA
>JAFELO010003902.1:0-34528 GCA_017140195.1 Eumaeus atala
AGGTATCATGCGTAAATGCATTCCCCTTCGTCACCAAAAAAAAAAAAAAAAGGCCGGCCTCCTTACCCTCCCCCCTCTGACGGGAGGGGTTGATTTGCGCTACAAATCGACAAAAGCCGTGTTCTTGATTTATTTATTATTATTAGAGCTCCCTACAGTCGCGTTATTTTATTGCTATCAATCTAAGCTCTCGACTTACGGATTCGAACCCGGGCTCGTTTCCGTAAGCGGTGTGTGAGTTTGTCATTCTGTTAGTCATATGTGTTATAACTGTGTCATTATACATAAGATTTCATCGCTCGACCGGTACGAGCGGTGTATATCGTATTGGTTCTAGCAGGAAAAATGCCTTTACGCACCATCCAGCCGACCCACGGGGGCCTGAAGTGTGTGTCGGGCTCAGGTCGTGAAGCGATAGCTACTACCGACAATAGGTTAGTTTTCGTTTACGACTTTGTATGAAATAAAAACAGGCCATGTGCTAGTCGAACCCGTGCACGCAACGTTCGGTTCTATAAACTAGAAAAACGAAACAACACGTTTGCTGTATGGAAACTTCCCTTATAATTAGTTTATTCGATATTTATCTGTTCAAATTTGACCTATGTAGCCATCACGGTTCAAGAGTTTCAGCCTGGTGAAAAATTAGATGAACAGCAGAATGTTAGTAATAGGGATAGGTTATATCCTTTGGGTACGGAACCCTCAAATGTTCAATTACGTCTTAGGCAAGCTCCGTATGGATGAGCGTCGAAGCGGTAGGTAGGCTGCGTGGGAAACGTTTCTCAGTGTTGTAAACTTTAAGTGCAAGTCTTTATTTAGAAGGCTAAAAAACGTTTAACACGTATTGCCTAGCGTCTTGCGTTTAACTTTTTTTATCTGATTTCACGGAGAAATGCATTTAGTCACAATCCTAGGTCACAATCCCAGGTAGGATTCGATGAGGCCTGGACTGATGGTTCTGCCGTATTTTGTATCTATCATTAGAAGGATCTTTTGTGTTGCTAATATTTTCTTCCACGCTTTTTAGGTTACAACTGTCTACTCCTAAAACAAGCGACGGTGAGTACGACCGCTGCCGAGTATTCGACGCCAACTGGACCGTAGTGCTGAAGGAACTCCTGCCACCTGATCCTAGCACCCCCACGCTTCCCTGCCAGCACGGCTGGGAGTTCCTCTATGATGATATACCGTATTCTACTGTTGTTAGTGAGGTACGTGATTTTTTTAATAAAGAGTAAGAGGCCTAAAAAATCATAATGGCATTGTAATAAATACGTAAAAAATAAAACCACTTTAACAGATCGGAAGCTTTACAGCTACCATTGTCTCGGGTAGACTGAGATAACAGTTGTGCTGGTGTCAAAAGTTATTAAAAGTAGATGAAAAAGATTCTTATAAATAGTCACTTGTTTTAATAAATACAAAAATTGCATATTGTCCCTTGCATCTGTGAGGTGTAACGTATAGTTTTTTAATTTGATTATATTTATAACGGTTTTTTTTAATTTCAATGGCCACACGGATCATCTTTGGACTGAATCTGTGTTCTTTCGCGAGGACTTGTGCTTTATCCAATCGAATATAATAACAGATACCTACCTGTGTGTGTGTTCGTAAACTGCAGATTTTGTAACATTTTGGTTTTGAATACTGTCTGAGTGTGTCGCGTTACGTTGCTATTTATAGTAAAGCAAACATTTGATTTCCACTATCGCTGTCTTTATCTTTTTCAAGAATGTATTAATCGCGAAGGGCGTTTACATTATATTTTGGGCCCAAGCATGGTTGGGTGTGAAAGCTTTACGTTTTCGTTATTTATTTCGCTATTAGTTTCACTATTAATTAAGTATCCGCCAAGTAAATTGTTGTTATTTTATTACACTTAGTAGATTTGTTTTCCATGTTAAAATAAATTAAATAGCGATTATGTTTTAGTTTATCCGAGATAGGCTCCCACCACATCAGGGACTCTCCGCGGACGCTATCCCTTGACTGACACCTACAGGGGTTGACCAAAGGCACCGAAGTCTAAACACAAAAAAGTCCTACATAGATAAATCATAAAAGACGCCAAAGCCGATTAAGGGTCTAGCTTACACGAAACCCTCCATGGTTAGGCAGGAAAATTTCGTGCCGGCTCCCATCCCGGAGCCGAACTCGTACTTCCATCCGCGTCCAGCCTGAGCACCTCGCCCTCCCCCCATCAAACATCCTGTAAAGGGATCCCCTAACCTCCCTCGGAGGCGAGGTAAAAAAGCCCCCAAAAGTGACCCCAAGGTTTCCAGTCCCTGAGTACAGGTCGGCAATACATGTACTCTCCTCCCTCCTAATAAACGACCAAATGAAGGCGGCCTGATTGTTCATAATAGCGATTTCGGTTAAACGTAAACCGTACGAAATCGCTATCCAAGAGGAAAAATTCTGCTTGCATTCGACCCAACTCCACGACATCCTCGATAGGATCGAATCGAGCGACGCCGGTAGGGTAGTCACCCTCCTCACGAATCACTTAGACTGTACAATAGAAGTGTCATCGAAAGAGATCTTAGTAGCCTTACGGAACTATGGGATCTCTCGCGCGCTTATGAAAGAACTCGCGCACATACAGGATGTCGTGAGAGAAAAGAAATCTATTTATGGATGAGCAACTCACTTTCCGAAAACGCAGTTGCCCACTACAGGTACACCGCATCGCGGAATTTGTACATAGTGGTATAAACTGCAAACGACGCGTCCTGACGTGCGCCGTCTTCTTCGACGTAGCAAAAGCATTTGACAGAGTATGGTACGAAGACCTTATCTTCTGATCCTTCCGTATAGGTCTGCCGCAGAGATGTCCTAAATATCCCTATCCTATCTGACCAATAGACAGTTCCGATACAGGTAGTACAGGGTACAGTCCACCAGCCGCCCTGTCAGAGTCGAATTCCCTCAGGGCTCCGACCTCTGGCCAACCCCAGACAACATCCACACGATTGACATCCGCGTCATCCGAGTCGGACCCGGACTCTCTGAGTCCCAATTCGGGTTCCGGGACACCGGTCGACTATCGACGCCCTCGAGCGCCTTTAGGCGGTGACGGGTGAGGCGGATCGCCGGGATGAGGTGGTGGTCGCGGTGTCGTTGGACATCGCTAACGCCTTCAACAGCCTTCCGCACAGCGTGATACGGGAGGTACTGAAATTATACGGAGTGCCCCCGTATATGCCACGGCTGATGGAGGCGTACCTCTCCGATCGGAGAATCGCCCACGAGAACCGGTCGGGTCCGTGGTGTGGCGGTGAGTCGGGTGCGGCGTTCCGCAGGGATCAGTCCTTGGACCTGTCCTGTGGGTCGTCGAATACGATTGGGTCCTGTGAGGCCGCCTCCTCCCCGGGTGGGTGTCATATGCTACGCGGATGACAGCCTCGTGTATGCCCCGGGTAAGAGACAAAAGAGGTGGCTCGGCTGGCCGAGATTGGTCGAGGAGTTTGGGGTTTCGAGTAAGGATAGAGAAGACCGAAGCCCTCCTTTTTGCGAGACCGGCCGTAGAGGACCCCCACCGGGGGCGGCTTTTACGATCGGAGGGGAGGGGGTCAGCATGAGCCTTCGGTCGACACTTCACTATGGTAGGACCGAAGACCATGAAGGCGGCGAGTACACTGGGAAGACTCGTCCCGAACCTCGGAGGACCCAGCGCCGCCTGCAGGCAGCTGTACTCCAGTGTCTACCGGAGTATGGCAACGTACGGTGCCTCGGTTTGGGCGGATCGGCTCTCTGTGAGAAATAAGGCCCATCTGCGTCTGTCGTCGCGAGGGTCGTCGCAGTGAGATCGATTCGGGGGTACCATACGGTTTCGTGGGCTGCAGCTACCGCTCTGGCCGGTGATCGCCCGATGGAGCTCGTGGCGGAGCTTCATGCCGAAATCTACTCCTATGTCTCGGATAGGAGAGTTCTCGATGAGAACCCCACGCTAGACGGGTCCAACGGGTCCGCCGGATGGGGCAGGAAGCGTTAATGCAGAGGTGGGGGAGGACTGGGCTCGGCAGCCGTACGTATGTGCCACAGATATAACGGCTGCCCTGCGCGCGGTCCTCGAGCGGTGGATGCATCGTAGTCGCAGACCCCTCACCTTCCGTCTGACCCGGGTGCTCACCAGACACGGTTGCTTCGGTGAGTATCTGTGTCGGACGGCCCACAGGGAACCGACGTCTCGTTGTCACGATTGTGACGCCGCGGTGGACTCGGCCCAGTACAGCCTCGAGGTGTGCCCGAGAATGGCGGCGCTCCGTCACGATCTGACATCACTTGTCAAAGTCGAGCATCATCGTAGCGATGCTCGGCAGCGACGAGTTCTACCAGGCGATGGCTTCCTTCTGCGAGAATGTCATGTCCCATAAGGAAGCCGACAGGCGGGTGAGAGAGGAGGCTGCCGACGCGACTTCCCCCGCCGACGACGAGTGAGCGTCCTTCAGTAGTGCCTCTGGGTTCCGTGTCGGGCCGGGATGGGAACCCGGTCCATAACATCGTAGCGGGACAGTCCCCGAGGAGGTGAAGTCTGGTCTTTTCGCCCAGCCCAGCCTGTCGCTGGAGGGGGATCCTGTTGCCTGCAGATCTGGGATAGCGGCTGAAGGCCATTAATAGCGGCTGAAAGCTCTCGTAGGGGTTTAGTTGCTATTGCTACCTAATTGACGAGTCCAACATTGGTCTGGGGGCCTACCCGGGTCCCCCAGTATCATGCGTAAATGTAGGAATGCATTTACATCGTCACCAAAAAAAAAAGGCTGTGCCTATTACATCCTCACATTAGATCTACCTAGAGATTTTGAGCTCCCCACTATGGCGGGGCATTTCAAGGAGCTCTCCCAAGGACACTTCGGTAGAGCTAACGCTCCTCCTAATCCTCTCGTCACTAAGGTAGTGGACTACAACCCCAACTACGTTACAAACTTGGGGCGTCGCCCCAGACACGTTCTGATCGACAAGGACAATGAAATTACGTCAATTGTACAACAAAACAAAACGCAAGCTGAAACAACCCCACAGCCGCACACACACAGGCACACTACACCCTGTCTGAGGGATTCGGACGCGGACTATATCATCCACAATCATTACAGCATGACAGACAACATCACACACGTTCCACTCGGAATAGTCAGACCGATGATGTTAGCGCAGTCATGGGAGATAATTCCAGTACCTTACGCGATTTGCCAACGAGCTCAAACCAAACCACCGTACCGGTTAGAGTAACCACGACGACCGCGCGCGGTTCATACCACCCTCCCGTGGTGGAAGAGGGGGGACGGTTTCCCCAGTCATGATAGCTCAACCAGCTCTTCCAGCCACCAATATAAAAGGCAAGGCCAGCTTTTAACTGTTTGGCTTTAAGCTCCCGCGCGTGAGCTGCTCCCCTCGATAGGGAGGGGCGTGAGGGGACCCGGTCCCCCCGGCCAATATAACTTTAGCTAATCTTAAATAAAAAGCTTCAAGTTCGCTTGTGGATGTAGCCAATTCTGTCGGTAAATCCTTTTATGTATGTTAGTACTGCAGGACTCGACGATGGCTGGTTTCACTCGGTCTTTGTTATGATTATGGGTACTCAAAGTATATCGTCTCGCTGACATTGCGTAACATGTTGAGGTTCGAGTGTGAGTTTTTGCATCGATTTGCTACACTAACCCGTTTGCGTTTAGTCTACCAAAATGTTTGGAGTTCTCGTTAGCGCCTCTAGCGTATAGTACGACAACTAACACTATGAGTGTAAGTTTCATATGCCGTTTACGTCAAGGTTGAATGTAACGTAACGTTTGAAGTTGGTAGTATATTGACATAAATGTGAGTGTCAGTTGCTATTTTATAGTTAATTGATGAAATATACTCTAACGCAGTAGTGGAGTACTCATTTGAAATTTTGGCAGTGAAACAAGAGTGAAACAAATTTTAGCTAATAGTTTATAATTTTACATTAACTAAAAAAAGTGTTTTAAAATATGTGGTATAAGCAGCGCATAATTACTTTCTTCGTATATAAACACCCCTTTAAAACTTCACTTTCTATTTCATAAAGTACACCAACATTTCAAATTGTGTGTTGCTCGTTTAAATTGTTTTTAAACTTGTACCGAAATTTAAACGAAACTTATGTTTAGAACTGAACGTCAAAATCTAAGCGTCCGAAGTAACATGATGCTGTTGCTTTGTCTGACTTGTTCTCTATGTTCAAAGGGAAATAGCGACAGCTGATTCATATTAAGTATAATGCGCTTAGACTAAGTTACACTTTTGTCCCTCAGTGTGACATATGAACAGTGAAAAAAAATTGTTGGGCTATACTACTATTAAAGTGAGCAAAAGAATAACTTTATATAAAAAAAAAAAAACTATAGTTGATACTTGTGGAACTTAAACTCGCGCCTGATACGTGCACTAAAACGTTTGGGTTGTCTTTAACGCTAAGTTGCGTTTCGCTGTTTTACAAATGAAACTAACACTCGGGATTGAATTTAAAATTTACCCACAGTAAATAACTATTTGATGATGATAAGAATTGCCGTTAAGGTAGCTCATTACAAGGATACTTCCTATATACAGTGTGATTTAATGTGTTATTGGGATTATCATTCGTCAACATCTAAGAACGTAAATAAACCACGATAAAATTCGTTTAAGTAGTTTTAGTATAAGGCATCGTGTCTAACTGCATTGCAGCCGAATATTTTTACATTTTATTATATAACTGCCATGTAAAAAAATAATTAGTGAAATATGTGGTACCGAGAAAGATAATTTATATATTTATGTCTTACTAGTGATCCGTCCCGGCTCCGTCCGTAAATAGCAGGAACCAAATAATACATTAAAACTTTCCTCGGGAATCTATTCAAGGGTGAAAACGACATGAAAATCAAATAATATATATATATATATATATATATATATATATATATATATAAAATATAGGTTAATTAATTTTTAATTTTTTCAATATGTATAGATACTAAATCTGACGTGAAACATAATTTCCTCTGTTATTCCAGCGCGAATGGGTCTGCGACAGATCAAACTTGGTGCCCTGGGCTCAGACCATCAGCTTCATCGGTGCCATGTGTGGCAACATCCTCTGTGGAATTCTGGCTGACATGTATGGACGAATGCCCATTCTAATAGGTTTGTTTTTATTACTATCATTCTTTTAGATTGATAAATTATTAATTAAGATAAGTAATTATGATAAGCATTTATGAATGTTTGACAGCATAGCCGAGATTATGTTACTCGTAATAATTTTAATCAGGAAATACGAAGATAATGTCGAGGAAAATCCATCGAAATCTTTCAAACGCAGCTTCGGCGCCAGAACCTTATTGTACCATATCATAGGAGAGCTTATGCTATATGTGAGAGATAGTACAATAAGGTTGGCTTCTTTTTCATGGCTTTTGGTAGCGTTGGGAAACTATTACATGTGTTGTTACCGGTCCTGGTTCAGTAGTGAACTGAACCCAACACTGGACCAACCCCGGGCCAGCGACGTAATGCCTTGGACACCTTGGTGAGGTATTTGAACTGTTAGGAATCAATGGCTAGTCAGTCCCTGTGCTATAGGTCACCCCTAGTCCCGCGTGCAACTGCACCTCTTCTTCCTGCTGTTTAGTCCTCTTTTCTTAAAAGAGGGCCACAAAGAACGGCCCCCTCGGTTCAATAGGCCACGCCTAAGGGGCGGTGTGACAACTCGGTCAATATGTTTCCCTATGTTTTATGTTCTGAATTATTTTTAATTTTTCAGTTGCGAACATGCTGGGTGTTGTGGGAACTGTTGCGTCCATCTTCACTCAATCGTTTTGGGATTTTGTAGCCGCTCGGTTTGTGGTCGGTATGGCCAACAACCAATGCTTTATGCTCATGTATATTTTAGGTAAATACACTCTTTTCAGTATATTTTTATAGCACTAGAGACATGTATACAGTGGGAATTCCTGAACGTAAGCGGACGGCCATACCCATAACCAGGTTGTGGACTGACCCGCAGTTTCACGTACCGCTTGATTCATGAAACGTGAACCATTCTGTTGACTCCAGGTTTTGGTTTCAATGCAACATTGAAGCTGCCTGTTATTGGTACATATACATACAACACTTTATTATCTTAGTGATTTATTGAATGATATCTATCAATGGTGGTTTCACATAAATCCACTTAAATCAATGTTTGTTTTATGGTAAGAATTTAGAACAGTGTGGTCTTTCATGCCGATTTCAGATACAGCGACTCAACTGCTTTAAATTTCCGAGTCCTAGTGGCTCTGTTACCGTTTCGATGTTTTGCTTTCCTGGCTTTGGAAATTGCCCGTAGTTATGTATTCATACAACTAATGACACATGCGTACGAAGGTACTACAGCTAACCAATAACATCAGTTCTAGAGTATGTTGGCGTGAAGTATCGCACGCTGGTAGCGAATATGTCCATCGCGCTGTTCTTTGGCGGGGGCTGCATCATGCTGCCGTGGCTGGCGTACGGCATAGCTAACTGGAGGCTACTGATGATAGTCTCCACCGTCCCCATGCTTCTGGTGTTGATCGCGCCATTCACGATCCCGGAGAGTGCCAGGTATAGACTACACAATGGGTTACTTATCGAATTTTGGCTGCGGACGCAATTTTTTTTGACTGCCAACACACTTGTACACACTGTTTCCTAATTCTCTCATTCCAAAATTTTGGAGGGAACACCAAGATGATTGGAGGTAAAGACTGCTTAACGTGCTCTTCGAAACATCGCGACTCTACAAAGCCAGCTTCCCGACTTTAAAATGTTACTGGGAATGGAAGAATCCAAACAACAATCTTTGGTCCGACCCTGGACTCGAACTCCCTAACTAGACCACCAATGAAAGACCATTCTACTAATGTTACAAATGAAAGTTCGTATTATGTTAGTTACCACTGGATGGATTTAAATGAAATTTGGACCAGATTATGTTATTACAATCTAAAATTAAGTGCATAAAATTCACTGTTTATTTCGAAAAATAATGTTTTTTTTTGAGGTAGATGTGAATCTGCGGGGCGCAGCTAGTACCAGTCATCATAAATTCCATTTCATCATCATCGTGGTCGTACAATCCTGACAGAGTGGTCGTGGCTATATATTGAATATCTCCCAGAGCTTCTTTGTCTTACTGGACACCAGCTACAATAAAAATACCGAAATTTGGACATTGCCAAAGAGTTCAGAATGTCGATAAATTTGCAGATGGCTGACAACCAAGGGAAGAGTGGACGAAGCAATTAAAATGTTGAGAAAGTTTGAACGTGTCAATGGAACGACCATACCTCAGGAGGCAATCGACAGGTTTATCGTAAGTTCGAATTCTTTGCTAAAGTTTTCCAGTAAGAATAACGATAACAGTAATAGCAGCCTGAGAAACTCACTGACGGATATGGCGGCTACGCTTGCACGTGTAAAGCAGATCAACTTAATAATTCAGTTGCTAGACGTTAAGTTTGGTACTCACCATCATCACGGTATTTTACATTATTTCAGTAAAAATTATTCAAGTAACTGTCGTTACCCATGAACATTCGCACAACCAGGGGCTATGCAAAGAGGTGCTCTTCTTTACCCTATCCAATCTCTCAAAAACCGCAGAGAACGCGACAGCACAAACGCCAATATTATGTGAATGAATTTATTCAATCGATTCGTCCCAATTTAACATGACACTAACTCTTACGAAGTCCGAGAAGGGATTTCTTCGTCTTTTGTTTTATCTGCTACATTTCCTATGTTCCAGATAGCAAGTAAGAATAATAAAATTGAAGAGAAAGGGCTAACAACTCTGTTCAAGTCCTCAACACTGAGGAATCTAGTGGTGCTGCTGGTGGTATGCGTCATGTCTGTCGCCCTGGCTTTCGACAGCCTCATCAGAATGTCGGAGAATATCGGCTTCAACTTCTTCGTCACGTTCACTTTCACATCGGCTACTGAGATACCATCTATAGTCCTTCTTGTTTTACTGTTGGATAGGTAATAGGATTACTTTCCAACGATCAATAACAATTTATAAAAGTAGGTTTGCTTCCTATTTTATATTTTTCCAGTTTGCCTTACTCGTCTCTTATGAGAGCGATCTGTTCCATTTCGAAAAATACGCTTACTAAACCGGTGCATTTGTCATTATGCATTATGATTTTTTTGCAATTTTTCCAAGTTCAATAGTTGATCGAACATGAAGTTCATTATATTTCTTTTCACATTTTATGAAATATACGGTATATACGGTTCCATTTATTACTGTATGTAATGAAATGATAATTACGGTATAATCATATCGTTCAATTTTTAATTTTAGATACGGACGTCGAATGTTATTCTTCATACCTATGCTAATAATATGTGGACTAACGGCGATCGCTGCATTTTTGGATGGAGGTAGATATTTTAGTATACAAATATGCAACCGATTATAAAATTTTCCTAGGTAGCACCGAGGACACATGAAATCTAATAAGGTTATTGTAACTTGTAAGTGACACAGGATGGTCTTACCCTTCCCACCATGGTTCAAGCCTTGTCGTGGCGGTGGGGCTTAGTAGCCTGTTGTAAACCCAGGCGAAGCCAATTGAATCGAGGAGGATCTTTGCACCCCCCATTTAAGAAGAGGGGGCTTAAAGATCAGTAGGACGAATCACTCTCGGTACCCCTCTTATAAGATGAGGGGATCTAAGAGCCACAGGAGGTGGCGCTTTTGCGCACGGGGCAAGGGGCGAGGATGGGAACTTCATCCCCTTATACTGTCCCAAAGTCTGGTTGTCCTGTAGTGCTGGGCAATCCCATCTGTGGAGGTGCAGTTGGTCCCTAGGGAGCAGCCTAGCCGTCGAGGTGCCCTGATGGCACTCGCGGTGGTTTTTGTGGTTATTCCGCACTATCATGTACCGCGAGTCCCACACACCACTGGACCCCACCCGGGGCCAGCGGCCACAGAAGGCGCGTAAATGCGCGTCAACAAAAAAAAAGGATGGTCTTACCCTGTTGACATATGACCTGGTCAAAATCACGGGTAGCCGCTGGATGTAAGCTGCTTGTAATGGTGGCTTAAGGGCTCTCCGTGGGAGACCTATGTCCAGCAGTGGACGACTTCAGGCCACTGTTGATAATAATGTCTGTAATCCCTCGAATTACTTACTGGAGTCATTGAATCCGCAACATTAAATTTGTTTTGATCGCTCGCGAAATATACAGATTCCGTCCAAGGATGATCCGTGAGGAAATTGAGATTAAAAGAAAAACCATCCAAATTTCATCAGAGGCAATGGCTGCGTGCAGCCTTCTGCTAGAGAGTTATTAACTTAATCAAATCAAAATCGAGATGTGACACCACAGTGCTTTTTGCATTAATAGGAACAAGAAATTAATTTTAAAAAATCTTCGGGTACTTTTCATAATTCGTGATATCCTGGAAATTTGTCATCTCAGTCCACCTGTGACCATGGTACCTGTGGAGCTTCTGAAACGTCGGCATTGTAAAGTAGTATGATGCGCAACGTTCGTAGAAACCTAGAAATCATTATTGGTATGTTGTATCTAGGAAATTTTGGAATATTTCTAAAAGAACATGTGCTTTTCGAGGTGCTTGGGGTCCTTAGCCTCTTTCCCTTGGTACCGACACTAAGAAACACTAAACAGTTGAATATTCTAGGCATATCTACTGTCGCGCTAGTGACGTGTGCCCGTTTCTGCAGCAACATGAGCTACAACGTGATGATTCAATGGGTACCCGAGCTCATGCCGACAGCGGTGCGAGCGTCAGGAAGCGCCCTCATCCATACTCTCGCATCCGGAGCCATAATTATCTCACCCTTCGTTGTGTATACGGTATATTTCTCTTTACTCTTAAAGTTTAGAATCTAACATAAGCTCTCAAAGTTCGAAAAATGCGCGACATCGACAAGTTGAATAATGCATCCGGCGTGCAATAGGGCCTCCTGTTGTGGTGAACATTCTGGAACGCAGCTTCTTAGTAAAACAACAGATGCTAGTCGCTCAAGTATCTGTTACCCACATTATGAAAATATAATATTTCTTCTTAACATATTGGTTTATAGTATAGCTATAAATCAATGTCTTAACACCGGAGATTCAAGTATTAATATTTGCAATTTAAGTTTAGATTTCAATACTAAACTCCGCGAGTGTTATCGTTGTCGATGCAAAAATCTTAGTAATAATTTTTTTATCTTGGCTAAATGTCTGAAACTATTATTTCTAGTATCGCGTCTGGTTGGGTTTGCCGTTGGTGATAGTGGCTGCTTCCGTATTAGTCGGTGCCATTGTGGCACTGTTCATACCGGAGACAGCAGGACAGAATATGCCGCAAACAGTTGAATGTGTTAAGGCACTGAAAAACAGTAAAAAGGCGAGAAGGTAAAGTATAATTTTGAGCAATGCTTTGAATTCCTTTTCGAGGTGGTACATAATATTGTTTGAATGCCTTTTTATTTTCTCGGTATATTTCGATACACTATAAAAGTGGCGGACAAAATTTTCTTTTTCACCTATCCTTATTAAACAACAAGTTTCACACCGTGATATACCGTAAGATTTTAGATTGTGTACAGCTAAATGAATACATACATTTTTTAGAACAAAGAAGATCGAAGACATGACCACAGATAAAGAATAAATCAAGACGAAATACGAAGATAACCTGCAGGATTAGGTTACAAATGACCTTATATAGACGAAATTTATTGACCTAATTGTCCTAAAAAGAGTAAAGTTAAGAACATGTAATATAATGTGTTCATTTTAAGAAATTATAGTTTATAGGTCATACACCAATGTAGATATCTAGTATGATGAGTATGTCTCTGTGTAGGTGTAGGGATGCACGCCAAATCGATCTCTATTGGCACTGTGCCAATCAGTCAGTGTGTCGTGTCATGAAAATACATTACATGGAATATTGAGTATATTTTAAAACAACTCCACGTCCTTGAACTACATTCACACTGTGGTTGGAAAGGAAAACTTGTAGTCCCTATATACCGGCCGACTGGCTCCGTTGGAGACGACGAGGCCGTTAATCCGCGTATTACGCATGAGGCCGCGGTTTCGAATCCCGCATAGGTTGTTTATATGTATTTCTATAATAAAAATCTTCAATATATAAAATTTCTTAAAGTAAAAAAATGTTAAATATATTTCCGTTGAAGTCCTAAGCAGTTGTTGTTTTTGCAAAAACGTAGGCTCTCTGACATGATGCTAAAAATCATATTATTTGGCAAATTGGGTTTCGGTAATCAGCAGAATTAGCGGTATTGTTGGGTCATCCGCTCCAGTACGATGTACATTCATTTACTATCGCCTCGTTAGATCCGAATGATCTGAAATCAGACCTAACATTTATTCGTCACTTATTTATGTCTCACTTAAAAGTATGCATATAAAAGTATTTTATTCTATTCTAAATTATATACCTATATGCCATTTTAGTTTGATTTTACAATAATAAACAAAAAATGGAATTAACGCCGCCGCATACTCCTCAAAGAGCTAAATTGATCAATACATCATTGTCATATTTGAAAAACAGAAACATTCAAATGTCAGAATATAAGGCGAGATTTGAGTCCTTTTGGGAATAAAGGTTGCGCTGATGTCTAATCAAATGGTGCCAATGGGGGCACATGGGATCAGAAGTTCATTATATTTATGTCAATGTTGGACATTGTAGATTTGTCGTTTACATCGATCTGAAACGGCGGATCGCTAAGAGCAATCGCAACGTATAAGGGACACTTATGGGATAAATATTTTCTTTTCTGATCCGGACTATTGCAGTGGAAAAGAAGAGCAGCACATTACTGTTTCTCAGATTGCTCTTCGGGCGACGAGACTTCGTTTGGACTTTGGGATCGAAAGGGAGCGACTCTCCTCCAGGTGAAAGTTACAATAACTGCTGTCAACAACTAAAAATCAGACAATCCGTGATCACAACCACTTTTTCAGTGTACAACCAAGACGAAGAATAATGGTCTGGAGGTGTGGGGTCCCTCATCACCTGACTTTGATTATAGCGAACACTACGCTGGACGGATAAAGACTTAACAGAGCGCGAGTTTCATCATCATCATACATAAGCCTCTTTCAATGAATGCCAAGACGACCGTGAGTTTGTGTTCACCAACAATTTAATATACAAATAGAAGTTACACATAACAAAACAGAGAGATTTGAATGTTCTTTTTTATTGTTTGTTTGCTTGTTAGAAGTTAAGGAGCCTATTCGATGGAATAGGCTCCGTGATTTCTGGACAGATCCGAAAGATTACCTTTGTGTCTGAAGAATATAGACGGTGATTATCTACTTACTAAAACTCTACAGATCCGTATAAAAATTTCGATAATGTAACACAACGCGTGAAAAAATATGACACTGCTCCGACAAACCTTGGCATGGTAACATGGTCCAAATTTTGAACCCTACAATATTGAGATGTACAAACGCACATTTGACTGACGATGGCTACATGCTCTTTGAAAGTGAGAACACGGTCTAAAGTGATACCGAGATCTCTGCTACTAAAGTGATACTGAGTTTACTCGGGGGATTTTTGTTACGGGGAATATAAGGTGATGGGGCAGGTAGGGTTGCTATGTCTATTGATGCCGACTGCCACGCCGCCGAAGACCATTACACTTTTCAGAGTTGACTTCTATTCACCATCGAGCAAACCAGACTCCGATCGCAGCGACGGTCCTCCGGAGATTAGTGTGAAAACATTCGTAGACTAAGGCCTATGAATGCTTTCATTCTTAGACTCGGGTATACCGAACCTGAGGTGTCAAGGAGGGCTGCGTATCCTACACCAGGTATCTGAAGGGACAATTATACATGTAGTCCTCGCTGATAACCGGTCTTTCCGGCACATCTAGTCGATGTTGTTTGCAAATCGAGCGTTCGTGCCAAGTTATGTCAACTTTTTGCCACATCGTCGGCTCATGTCGGGTGTTAACGATTACCGTTTAAACTGTTTATACATATTCTGCTAGGCGGTGTACATTTAACGGACAACTGTAGGCCTGGTATGGAAAGATTTCTTATCCTTATCTACATCTTTGATTCTTCCGAGCAGAATGCTCTAACAAAGCTTGGCTAGCGATCTGATAAGGCTTTGTACGGTGACTTCTGGACATATTATTGTGATGAACACGATCGAAGGTGCTGGCTTATATTAAGGAATAGAATATTGACACATAACATTTGCTCATTTTCACTGAATTTGTTAAAAATCGATTACAAATTAAATTAATAATTACCATTATCTTATCGCAGTAACAACTAATCGAAGTACTTTTGGGCACAGAAGGATTAGTTAGGCAAGTATTAATAATATATTTATCTTAATATACATTTAAATATTTTTTAATCATCAAATATAATTTAATAGAAAATGAGAAGTCAAGTTCGAGACGGACGCATACGATAGCCGAATTTGGCCCGCACGACCGGGGTCTTCTCCCCCATGTTCTCTTCTCTTTAAAGCGATGGGTATGCCGTCTGCTATGATGTTTTGTGCCGGTTTGCAAGCTTGAGATAACTATGAAAAAAATCTAGAGCCACGGCACGGAAGTATCTCGCCGAGACGAGCTGAAAGCAAAAAGCGTTTGCTCGTCTTGGCCATTTCGGTGTATTTTCATGTCCGCATTTGAGGATCTTTGGTCAGGTTTTGAACGCTGAAATCGTCTTCTAGTAAACTATAACCACACATTTGGGCTATTAAATTTCTTGTTTGTATCTTTATTGTCCGCCTCGTAGACTAGTAGTAAGCATGTTCAACCACAGTCACGAGGTCCTGGGTTCGAGTCCCGAATCGGACCAATGTGTTGTTGGGATTTTTCCATTCCTAATAACAGTCCGAAGTTAGGAATTTGGCGATGTTACACCCCCATGCCTCGGAGAGCACGCTAAGACGTCGGCCCTGCGTATGATTTCTCTCCGGACTGGAAAGATGGTCACATTGCAAGAATTGAATGTAAAGAAATAAGTGTTATGAAACCAAGAAAATGTTACGATACGGTTCTCTCTTATGGATAGAACCCTGAATGTAATCTTAATACGCTTATTATATTGTGATTAATTATATTTGTGACGTGCTATGTATATTTTAATGACGTATATTACGTATTGAATACTGTCGTGAATCAGTATTTTACAAATATACCCTATTGCGTATTTATGTGCACGTTTTTCTAATAAGCGTGCACGCCAATTTTAAAAACTGCCTAAGCAATTCAAATGTGTTTTATGATTTGACTTTTACTGATATTTTGAAAGAGAAATATAATTAGAGTTGGTTTTATTTAAATAGGATATTAATAAATTATTGTTAATAAGAACTAGTTACACGAACAAAGTGAGGCAATACCAGCTCCTTCGCCGGCACAGCTAGTTAAGAATGTAAAGCCAAAATGGACCAATTAACTTACCTCGCTAAAATTTTATTCAGACGTATGATTATTCATAAATGACACATTGTAGGGGTTTTAAACAAATATATACAAAATTAATTATGTGTATGTAAGTTTGTCCACGTAGCTACATCTCTGAAACTATCGGACTTCGATCGGACCTTGATCGTTCTCGATTGATTTTTTTATTAATTACATTTACCTGTTTCAACTGAAGGGACAGTGAAGATTTCATCTGAATCGTCAGCCCTAAATTATGAGGCCTTGTTTCGGCCGCGTAGGTCATCACGGGGAGAACGCATGGGTTGAAGACTTTTATCTTCAAGCTCTGCGGTATAGACAACGTGGGAATGTGACGAAGCTTCCGGAATGCTGCCCAACCCGACTGAATCATTCTACCGGCTTCTTCCTCGAAGTTGTGTCTACCTAATTGCAATAGTTGCCCGAGGTAGACGTAATCGACCTGACATCGCTGTAAAGCTTCCAGAACAGCCCAAGTTTCGATAGAGTCAAAAGCTTTTACATAGTCTACAAAGGCAAGGAACAGCGGCTGACTGTGTCTTTTGTACAACTTGCCTAATGGTGAAAATGCTCCCTCCAGCTCCGGGGGCTGGAATTCGTCAAGCTTAGTGGTGAGACGGTTCGTCAAGACTCTTGAGAACAACTTGTAAATATGGCCAAGAAGTGAAATTGGTCTGTACTTTTGAAGAAGTGAACAAAACAACGTCACTTCCAGGCCATGTCTTGGGAGGTACGCCACGCTGAAGGACAATATTAAAAATCTTAACTAGCTCTCATAACATAGGTTCGCCTTCTGCCCTAAGAAGCTCGACTGTAATTCCGTCCTTCCCCGGAGCCTTTCCCCCTTTAAGCAGCGCAAGAACCAGACTAATCTGACTCGAGCTGACGTTCGGCAGATCGCCTGACAAATGTCGTGTCAGGTTTGCACGCGGATCGTTGTTGAGGGTAACGAGATGAGGAGCGTGCGACGTATACAAGTTGCTATAGAACGCAGATAAGATCCCAGGCTTAGAAGAAACGGTAACCCCAGAATCAGTCCTAACCTTTGGCAGATGACATCTTTCAAGCTGCTCCACAAAAACATTTGACCCTCTATTCTGCTCAATCACTTCGATAACCCGTTGCGAATTCGCTTTGAAAGAGGCTTGACATCGGCAGACGTAACACCTTCGCATGCTCGCATTCCCTCATAATTCCAAGCGTCTCATCCGTGACTTTAGCTTTCCTGCTCCTATACTTACTCCTACAATATGCTCACCCACATCCCGCATGGAACCAATCACGCCACTCATGTCCTCGTCAATTGTCATTGTGGTTTCCGAGATACCGGTTTTTCAATTCCAGTTGGATTTTTTCGGAACCTACCATAGTTCTTCTGAAGTTAATATTTATATAATCGGACACGCTCGCGTCGAAAGCCTATATTCAGAGAGCATCTAACCAATCGGGGATCACTTCCGGTTTTAAACCTGTTGATCAGGGAGACATCACTAAATACTTCGGTCCGTCATAACAAAATCAAACTCTTTCCTTGTCACAGTATCGGGGCTCTGCCATGTCCACTTCCTTCTTAAAATAGGAATTCATAAAGAAGAGTTCTCGAGGAAGTTTACAAGCATTCGCCCCCTGCGATACGATTTCCGACTCCATGTGGTCCCAGACTCGATTCGACACCATTTCGTACTTCCACCTTGGCATTAAAATTCCCCATAACAACATCAAAGTGGTTATCTATTCGAAGCGTTCATCCGTTATACGTAACCAGGTCAAATCGGTGGTAGCGATCCGTAGCACCCTTGTTCCAACATTACCGTGGCCGCTACCGCCAGGACATGTGAAACTATCGGGAAGTAGGGGGACGAATTCTCCAGTGGTCGTTCATAGAATGGCAATCGCAGATTGGATTTCGGAGCGGCACCACTGCTGCCTGTCGCCGATCCGACTGATGGTACCGCCATCACTCGGCGCGGCCGCTGTCTGGTGCTCCCGTCTATTTCACTGTCACTATGAAACAGACGGGACACCAAACAACCAGCTCGCTGAACCCTCTCAGATCTTAAGAGACTAGTGCCCTTTGAAGCTTTTTCGTCACCCTGGGCTTTGACTGAGCAAATAAATCCTAAACTAGAATTTAAATTGAATTCAATGGCTAAGATAGGTGAGAATTAAAATAGACAGCTATTTTCCTGTTACTTTGTGGCATTTCTCTCTCTTCGAATATTTAATCCTAAATATAATTATAAAGAAAACCATCTCCGAGTATATCAGCAATTTAATCCAGCCACTTGATCCAATCCTAGCTGTGACCTGAGGAGAACACTAAAATTAAACTGTTATTTTCTTCATAATATAGTTGTCAACGAGAAATTGGAGCCAATTTTGGGACTGCCGCCGCCCATTACAATCAGCACATTCAAGCAAATGCGTTGCGTTCCTTCTCCCTCCACCGTATGAAATGCGATGGTAATAATAAGCCACTAAGCAAGTATTGTTAGAAAAAAGGTTTTATGCATGAGACAATGGCTGGATATAGTTAATTCTGAAAATATATTTTTTTGTTAAGTAAAAAGTAGGTTACAATTTTAAAATTTCCCTCCAATTTTACGACGTGCTTGAAATTGCCATGTCTTACTGAAAAAATGGATCTACGCCGGGAACGTTCTCCCGCTATGATTTTTAATGATTTCAAATGTCACCTTAAATTGGAGGAAAGATGCGATAAACCTCAAATGATATTTATGGACGAAGGTCTCAAAACAACCGTGTACCGTTGGTATAACGAATCCAAGCGTGGACAACTAACTTTGCGGGATGAAGAAAAAAGTAATCGACCTTTAACGGTTGCTACGGAAGAAAAGGTGCTAACAGTTAAAAGTTGACATTCAAGGCTATAGCCCAATTTCGTATCAGGAGATTCAGCACATAATGCAAATTGATGGTACATGAATTTTCACAAAGTACCTGAGGAGGATCGTTTTGCTCTGCGTGTCATACAAACCCACCGAGGCACGAAAATAGTCCCGGGTGGAATGGTGTCGTGTCTCCTGGATTTATCAATACGATCCAGAAACGAAAAACCAGGCGACTGTCTGGTTGTTGAAAAAAAAAAGGGTTGCCTACCAAAGTGAAGCGATCTAGAAGTGCAGAGAAGACTTTCTTCTCTAGCTACTTCAATATGATTGGTTTTTTGGTATTAATTCCTTTACGGGATCAAAAGAGCATTAACACTGAATGGTATACTATGAAATGCTTTTCAGAAGTTTTTCAGTTGTGAGATTAGCGCGTTCAACAAAGAAACAAAGACACAAACTCTTAGTTATATTAGTATAGATTTATTATTAGTATGGACAACTAAAGGCTCGAGGTTGATATTATTATATATAATGCTGGTGACATAATACTTCACGTCAACGTTACTATATATTATTACAATTTTATTGTGAAATGAAATTAATAGATAAGATTTTATTTTATCAAATACAGATGGCCGTATATCTAACGAAATTAGTTACGTGTGGTCTTCAGGTGCGCCGTTACGTTTTTTTAATAAAAATGGAAGAATCTACTGACACTGCAAATGAAAGAAAACTGGTAGGACATTTTTTTTATATGCGCATTAAAACGTTTTACTTCCAATCTCGGTGTTCTGGAAAGACAGCCTCAATCGATATAAGGTTTATGCTAGAGCCCATCTATGTAATTTAGTTTTCATTTAGTAATTCGAGAAAATTTCTTAGTGTAGAAAAGTATGATTTAGATGTATGATGGCAACTGAAGAAACATCTTGTATTAAATAATGCATAAGTTATGACTTTCAACTGCACTTGCATAAAAGGAATCGTAACAAAGCACTTGATGACTTTATTTACCTGCATATTATTGCGTTCCCCATGAGGCATGAACATTTGTTGTTTTTTTGGTGTTCTAAAAAAAACTTATGATATAAAAAAACACCTAAAAGCGAGTCGAACACGCATATGAAGACATGGTTCCACAGCAGCAAATAAAAAAGCCTATAAATATGTTTTAAACTGTCAAATAAACTTGGTTCAAACCAATTTTAATAGAAGTTTTAATTAATTCTATATAACAGTTATAAGGGTTTGATACACTTTTTACCACATTAGAAACGAATATCTCACAAAATATTTGCATAATTGAAGATTTTTTTTAAATCTTCACACCATTTCAAAATATCTAATGACATTCCGCACGATTGTGGTCGCTCAAAATTGTCCTTTCATCCCTGAGTTATATGTTCGTAGCACTACCCTTATTTATTTTATTTTTCGATATCATATTGCCCACATCATTTTATGACGGATCATAAAATACCTACTACTATACCTGCCTTCCAAATTTCGAACATCAGTACCCATAATCTCCGACTTCGAGTAAAACCTCTGTGATAGACGAAGAAATTAAAAGGGTTCCATTTTTTTGCCATTTGTCTACGAAACCCACAAAATAAAAATTTGACGACCGGCTGGGCTAATTGATAACGAGGCAGTTGGTCCGCATGTTACGCCTGAGGTCGGGGGTTCGAATCCCACCTAGGCCATGGATAGGCCATTGATAAAAAAATATTACGGATATTTCCGTTGCCTATTCCGTTGCACCTGTAACACAAGTCCTTACAACAGCAAGTACCACAGGACTAGACTAACGTAGTGTGATAAGTCCACAGCTGAAGCTACACAAAGTACGCAGGATATAGGAGCAGCATTGGAAAACGTGATCAGGCATGTTGGGGAAATCGGACGATATCAGAAGCTGCTCTTCCTCTGTATGGCCCCGTTCGGAGTGTTCTGGTCCTTCGTGTATTTCGGACAGATGTTCATCACCGCCACACCCCAGGAGCATTGGTGTCGGGTGCCCGAATTAGAAGGGCTACGTGTTGAACTCAGGTTAATACTTCGTCTTTACTCGTTGTCTTCCGTTTTATACCTAACACGACAAAACTCTATATAAGCTTTACACCCTTAGGAATAGACTTCTAAAAATCCTTTTTTAGCATTCACTTACATCATGAAAGGATAGGAACCTCTACTAGGATACTTATTACAAAACAAAGTCCCCAAGAGCTGACTGTCGGTACGTAATCGATTTTCTCAAAACTGAACGGATCTACATGTAGTTTTCACCCACGGACAGAGCGATTCCCAAGGAAGGTATAAGTATATTCTTAATTTGTTCAGGTGCGAAACCGGAACAGATCACTAGTTATATAGCTGAAGAGTTTGTTTGTTTTGTTGAACACGCTGACTTCAGAGTTACTCATTTCTCAGGCCCGATTTATATTATAAATGTTAGATAGCCCATGAAACGAGTAAGGAAAGCTATTATATCACGTTATGACAAAAAAGACCGGAGTATGCTGGTTACCCGGGTGAAGCCGCAGGTGATGCTGAAGATATTGTGGAGAAGCTTAATAGCTTAACAGTAATACTGTACCTACGTAATTTAATTCATCTGGTAAACGATTAAGAAGCTATGCCAACGCTCTACCAGGACTTCAGAGTCACGTTTAATCTAATTGTCGCTTAAAATCCGCTATTTTTAAATAATAATTTATTATAATATACTCGACACCTGTACACATCCTCAGCATATGCAAACACTTCTCAGTCACACCGGTCTCGATGTAATGAATCAAAATTTTAGCCCGAAGATGTTTTATACAATATTACAGGAGATCATTGTCTATCCCCATGGTTGGGGACGAATACGATCACTGCACGATGTACGATGCAGACTGGACGGTC
Organism: Eumaeus atala; assembly: GCA_017140195.1. Taxonomy (NCBI): domain Eukaryota; kingdom Metazoa; phylum Arthropoda; class Insecta; order Lepidoptera; family Lycaenidae; genus Eumaeus; species Eumaeus atala. The sequence goes on from JAFELO010003902.1 coordinate 22,250, forward strand.
GTGTTGGACACTCTTCAGCCGCCAGATCCCAGCACGCCGATCGTGGCGTGCCAGAATGGGTGGGAGTTCTTATTTGATGATATACCTTATGCTACTGTCGTCAGTGAAGTAAGTATTTCAATATTGTCCCTAGCAAACCATCGGTTTCATAAATGTTGGCCATCCTTTCCCTACATGTGTGTCTTCTTAGGGTTCTGGATGCGATTTACAAAACTTGTGTAGTGCTATAAACGCTGGGCATGTTTTTATTACTGTAGGCGTTTCCTTACTGTTCAGGGTGAAAGGGATCGGCCAGTACTGTAGCAGTGCAGGATAAATTATTGTAATACAGAATCTAATTGAGGCATGAGAAAGTGTCGAGAACTTGATGATTATTATCCAACCGCACTTAAAAGTAGGGTAATACATTAAAGCGCATGCATGTGTATGATATGTGTTCCTTGCCGAAGCCTGGACGGACTGATGAACTTTGATATATGAGGTGTTGTTAGGAGTGTCTTGATAATGTTGGTTAATTCTGGAAGTATATTTTTAAAACTAGAATATTTGTTCGTTACGATATTTCATTTGCTTGATATCTCTTTTTCATCTTACAGCGTGAGTGGGTGTGCGACAAAGCACACTACGTGCCGTGGGCGCAGTCTATCAACTTCGCCGGAGCCATAGCGGGCGGCATCGTCTGCGGCACGGTGGCAGACGTCTACGGACGACTTCCGGCTCTCATAAGTTTGTACTTTAGTCACATTCAAAGAATGAGTATCAAAAATGATCGTGGTATCACATTACATATAGTGTATGGACGTTTTAAGAAACTTGAATGGGTGACTAGTTAAAATAATTGTATGTGTTGTATAATAATCTTGTAGACAGAAAAAGGGTTTGGAGACGTTGAAGATCACCCACTCCTTTTTTGTAGTCAAACTTAGTCTAACATGTTGGATTGACTGAATGATAATGACAAATGCCTGGATTACTTTGTATGTTTGTTGTATTTGTATTCTGCCAAGAATATAATATAATGTGTGTTTTTATGTAGATATTTTAGTCGTCAGTTCGTATTCAGAGCAACAATTTTTAGTTGTGTTGCTGGTATAAAGTTAAACGTTAATATAATGTAATGATTGTGTTCCAAATTCAGTTAATATTTTAGCTTTACAGGCGAGTTGTCTTCAATTTCCTATGACTTTTATTTTTCTAGTGGCAAATGTTTTTGGATGCATCGGTGGTGTAGCGTGCATATTCACCACCGGATTCTGGGATTTTTCCATCTGCAGGTTTATAGTGGGTATGGCCTGTGACAGCTGCTTCTTGATGATATATATTTTAGGTGAGATCAATTGATGTAATTATGATAATAGCAAATTTGTTGCTCATGAAACTCTTGACCGATCGCCCAGCTTTTGCGATGCTTGTTCTATTGGCGTAAAGTATTTCTTCTACCGAGCTAACCTAAATAAAGCAATGTTCATTTCATTAATTTCCTTAAAACTTATCGGTCTCATAGCAATAGATAGTCCTGCTAGTCAGCCACTAAGCTATGATGACGCCCGCCTCGTGATCAGTGAGCTTGTGTAACCACTGACTTGATGTGTGACTTGGATTCGGTTCGGGTCGGACCAAACAAAACAGTTATAAGGATTTCTTCAATAATATTTGTTGTTTCTGCTCTTATTGTAGAATGTTCTGTATTTATTGCAGTACTGGAGTACGTGGGCACTAAGTATCGTACATCGATAGCGAACATGTCCATATCGCTCTTCTTTGGCGGAGGATGTCTGCTCCAGCCGTGGGTAGCTCTATGGATCTCGGATTGGAAGAACTTCATGTTAGCCACATCCCTTCCCATGCTTATAGTTCTGGTAACTCCGTTCGTGATTCCTGAGAGCGCAAGGTTAGTATTTATTGTTTTGTACAGGATTTATAAGAAACTGGCGACCCGCCCCGGCTGTGCTCGTGAATAACAGGCGCCACAATGTCACCGAAACAATATATACACTAAAACTTGAACGGGAGAAGACTGCATGAATACACTACGAGTACATGTTGAGAAAATCGATCACATAAAGACAACAGTATGTAATAGAATTCGTACAAAGTTGATTTACAATACTTGAGTAAAACCAAATTAAAATTATGTTTTTGCCTTGTATTTTAATAATAGTTGTCGGTATGGATTGGAAATAATATGCCACATTACTTATCAATAATAACTAAGAAGTAGAGCCATGAGATTGAAACTAATTCAGACCCGAACTACCGGGGACGTACCTCCCGCTCACACTATACCCCATACAGGTAGCTATGCTACCTATTTTCTCCTGATTAATTTCCCTGCGGGTGCCAAGGTAGTTTTTAGTATTCCCTAGGACTCCCTGTGATTATATCAAAGGATCAATTGTGGTGGCCGCTGCTGAACCTGGAGACACAGGAGTAGCGGCGGTGAGATAGTGTAGTGGGCCATACCCGATAAAAGAAATGCTATTAAAAAAACAATTTTTCTAGCTTAGCCCTTACATTCTATGTACATTACTACGTCATTATTGTATTTTATTATTATATTACAACGCTGGATTATATGAAGTCTACTCTTATCTTAACTATTTATAAGCGTATCTAATCAGTTCACATCAATAGGAAACATTAGTAGATATTAATGTTATGTTTTATACAATATCAAAGATGGCTGGTGTCAAAAGGTCGTGTTGAGAAAGCGGTGAAAATTTTGAAGACTTTCGAAAAAATTAACCGCTCAAAAATACCTAAGGATGCTATGGACGAATTTATTGTAAGTTAACATTGTAACGTTGCGAATGCTAAACTCTAAGGGCTGATCAGGCCTGGTGACAACGATTTGCCTGACCGCTTCACAATAACTGCAGTCAACTTCAACGAAGCATTCTTTAAGAACTTAAAACATACAAAAGCTATTAGTGTCTTTATCTAGATTGGAAGAAACTGATGAGTTTCATTGTTTGCAGATATTTATCCCAGGATATAATATCGCCCTTATCCCGTAAGTGCTACGCTGTTTAACAGCTTCCGAACCGAACACCCGAAGCGCTACTAGTTGAAATAATAAAACCTTAAAGCTGAGATCCTAATGATAGGTAGCTATGATTTTTTTAAATTTGACAATTATGGTCGTACGCGAGTAGCTCGTGACCGTGACCTATGGCGCACTATGAGGAAGCCTATGTCCAGCAGTGGACGTCGACCTGCTTTAACATTTAGGACTAATTATAATATTCAGAATCTATATAGTTTATTCATTAAACAAATAAGCAAATTTAAAAATGTTTTGTAGAAATGTCTCCACTTGTGCGAGGAACTCCCGTTTTTCCACAGCAAAACAGTTTTTTTTTTCATCAATTGTATTTTTTACATATAATTATTTAATATACAGTAGTTAAGTATACAGACATATTTAATCAGTAACGAACACAATTTAATGAACACAAATGTTTTTCTCAGTCAGTTGCCAAATCTTTTAAAGAGGAGGAAGAAAGCGTGTTAGTTCTCTTCAAGAAGCCTTCCATTCGCGTCGTCCTCGCGTACCTGATCACCGCGTTTATGGGCGTCGCGGTGGTGTTCGACGGACTGATCCGGCTGTCCGAGAACCTCGGCCTGGACTTCTTCGTCACGTTCACTGTCACGTCGGCAACTGAGATTCCGTCCATTGCGATCTTAGTAGTGTTACTGGACAGGTAAGTGCCAATTAAAATACTAACGTTATAAATGCGAAAGTAGGAGTCCCTCAGCACCAGCGGCGCTACGGCGGAGCTGCCACTGTACGGCGATATCACGTGATCGAGAGGTAAATCCCGAGTCGTGTCGGCCCAGTTCAACTGCAATGCATCACAACAACACAGCCCTTAACCTAGTTTTTAAAGATCCATTGTCATTGCTGCATTGCAACTGAAGTGTGTTGCTGTAACAGGAGACGTTCCCTCTCTAAGCGGTTGCTTTACCGTTGCGAGCAGATTATCGTTCGTTTTCAACATCCTATCTTTCGATGCATTTGGCTACTGGACGCGGAATAGCGACATATTATGGAAATTGTATTGAAATTCTGAGTATCAATCCTTCGGTAGATAGAATATTGGAAGAGTTACCCTCTGTAGCACAAGATAGGGATATTTGGATGATTGGGGTACAATAAAATTGTAAACTGAACTTACAATTCTTCAAAGTTGTAAAACGACATTAGTACATTCTTTGCGAAGTTGGCTCCTTGCTAATTAGTGGGTAATATATATTAGAGGGTACATGCCACATTGCACCACCATAAGATAGAATTGGCCATAAGTGGAAAGCGACGAACACACTTAGCATGTCGTTAGCACCGACTTTAATATTAATATTGATGAAGTGAAGGTCAAATACAGCTGACGTGGCATTGATAGCAACGATGTGACTACGACCGAAGTAAAATCACGTAACTGGCTATGTGAGAAAGAGAGAGAGGAAGAAAATGAGAGGTCTCTTGTCCTGTACCGTACCGTATTATACGAAATGACACTCTCTCGGTTTCTCTCTTCCCTAATTTATCCCTTTTCACTTCCGTTGGTCTAGTTTCCGTAACGCTCTTATAGCTCATTTACTAGCTTACTCCCTAAGTCGGGCGTGCGATAGGAAGTTTTAATACAACAAATAAAATGTATATCATATTTCAGGTTTGGACGCCGTTGGTTGGTCACATACCCGATGCTTGTGGCCGGGCTGCTATCTTTTATTGCCGCGTTTGTTCCTAGAGGTAGGTAAATGCTACTACTGAAAAACTATAAAAGGTAATAGGGGTGTCTAGACACCCCTTTTGCCCTACGTGAGATTTGGTAGGAGTGGTTCCCCCACCCTCCTTACAGTGCCTGACATAATTAATGGACGACCGCTATCATCACTACCCTTAATGGTAGTACTGGACAAAGGCAGGACTCACCAAACAGTATCATGGTGTCCGTATACCTATCCGCCATAATAATCTATTCGTTTTGTCGTCAGGTGTGGCGTCGGTCGCGCTGGCTGTTGCGGCGAGGTTTTTCAACAATATGTCGTACGGCACTGTGATCCAGTGGACTCCAGAGCTGATGCCGACCGCCGTGAGAGCGTCGGGAGCCTCGCTCATTCACATCAGCGCCTTCGCAGCCGTCATGATATCTCCTTTTATCGTCTACTCTGTAAGTCTCAAGTCCTGTATCACTGTACAATGCTACGGTTGTCATTCGGTGCTCAAAAGTACGCGACCTACAGCAGTGTCAGTAGAGAAGTATACATACGGCTAAGAGTCAACCTAATGATTGATAATGATTGTCCTTCTGTTTGTTATTATTAAGTTTACTGGAGGCCTACTGTCTTCCTGCTTACCAAATGGCTTGCTTACTCGTCGTTGCGTCTCTACTATAAAAGTTAGGCTTTTAAAACAAACAGATTGTTTGTCAGAGACTAAAAGAAACCTGTACATTTGGTTCCGGTGAAATCGACTACAAGTTTTGGGATAACTTTTGCGTTAGGGAAAGCCAAAGGCAACTTTAATTTGAGTGATATGTATCTCTAGTTGTATCTCATTTTGTATTTTTATTTTTTCCGTAAGGGTGTGGAGATGTGTGTCTGGAGTATTTGTTCTCGTTCTGTCCACAGGATCGCGTATGGGAAGGGCTATCCCTGATCATCGTAGGAGTGATCGCGATAATATCTGCCTCGGCGGCGATACTTTTGCCGGAGACGAAGGGCCGTCGCATGCCGCAGACGATGGAAGAGGGCGAGGAACTGGCCAACACTAGACCATTTGTAAAGTTAGTATTGTTTCGGAAGCAATTTTTTTTTATAACATAGCATAACATACACCTCTGTTTCCCAAAATATTGAGGTAGAAATTACAACCATGGATACTGCCTCCACGGTTAATAGTTTATTTGTATTCATTTTGTGCGTGTTGTGATTGAGCGCCCGCGCCGCGTAGCGTGTGTGTACGCATGCGTGGACGTGCGTGAGTGCGAGCGTGCATGAGAGCGTCTTGTTATCCGGATGTATATTTATCACGGTTATGGAACATTGTTCTTGTATATAATTGTAAGAGATAAGAGATGTCGTTAGATTCGGTTTAACTCACTCACCGCCTAGACAATGGACAAAATAGTTAACAATAGACATGTTCATAATACTGACAGTGTTACTACATATATTATTAGAAATAATTGTTTAGTCCGACGCATCGCAACTGTATTGGAGAGGGATACGACCGTGGAGGTACCTCTCGCTCACATCATTCCCCAAAAATGATAGATGTGCCCTCACTATTCGAGTAGTATGACTTCCTGTTCGTCTTGCGGACGCGTTGCCGGACTCGATTTGCGAAGACCCGCGAGGCAGCTGGTTTCGGTAAAAAGTTACGTTTAAACCGCACTGTTGTGGATTTACGGACAACAAGGTGATGGGAGCGGAAGTTAGAGTTTTCTCGCGTCTGCATAGGGCGTTGGGGAATAAGAGACCCATCATCATAATATGTGAATGTTAGTATTATTTGGCTCCGTTTATTCGTTTGTCCCTCTATGCCATAAAAATGATAACGGTTTATATTCATCACTATAAAAAAGTAACCGATATTTTATTATGCTTGTTGCTCTGCAGAAAGTCTGCGGCGCCGGTTCGCGCGTTGGCTAGCTGATATCAGGTAAATAATGTTGAAATAAAACGATTACAAGTTGTATCTGACTTTCATTAACTCCAAAGCATGCTTTTTATTTCATCTTATTTTAGGAAGAGGTAGTGTCATGCTGCAAACGAGCAACTGCAACGAAGTCCCAGGCATAGTGGATGACACTACATCCTCCTATGCAACGGAATTGGGACGGCACGACCGGGGAGGATCCTCTCGCTCACATAATACCGCCGTAGAGGTAGTCGTAAAAAGGCTTCGATTTCCCGTTTGCCCCCTATTCTATTTAAAATAAAACTATTATTATTACAATGTTAAGTAGAGTAGTCTGTAGAGGCTAGTCAGCTACGCAGGACACATTATAGTGCACTCTTTGTGTGTGTGCAATGTGTGCCTGCGCACACACTTGTACAAGTGCACTCCACACATTCCCCTATTCCGATTGCCGTCCCGGCAATCTGACACGACCGAAGGGAAATCAGGCGCCGAACCATTGACTTAACGGCTTAACGCCCTGACTTCAGACTGTTGTTAGAAACTTAAAAATTCCAAACAAGAAAGTTTTTAGAAATTTAGTCCGGGACTCGAACCTTCCAAGGACTGTGATTGAACACGTATACCACTAGACCAGGCGTGTTGGTGTAACAATTTAGTGACAAACGACGGGCGTCATACTCAGACTGCCACGTTACACAAGAAGCGCTCAGATCACGGTGTTTGTCCGCGATAGACAAATGAACTGCCGAACCGATTTTGAGGAAATTTGGCAAACGTGTGGTACAACTTAAAATATAAGCTACACTTTATTTCGATTATAACGGCCACAATATGTCGCGGACGGGGCAGCAGTAGAATCACGGAAAAGTATTTTGTCTCACAAAATACAGACGTGAAGTAAATGCTAGCGTTAAGTTTGACGCACAAATAAATAACGAAAGACTAGCATTCTTTAAATATGGGCTTGGCCCTGCACTGGTTGCCACCCCTGCTACTCCTGTCTAGGCAGGATCGACAGCGGCCCCACCATGGTTCAAACCTTATTGTGGCGGTGGGGCTCAGTAGCCTGGGAACGAACCCAGGCGAAGCCAATTCAACCGAGGGGGATGCTCTTTTTACCCCTTTTACAAAAAGAGGGGACAAAGGAACAAAAAGAGGCGGCGCTTTTGCGCATGGGGCAAGGGGCGAGGATGGGAACGTCACTGGTTCCCTAGGGGCTGACTAGCCGTTGAGGTGCCCTGATGATTTGTTGTTCCGGGACACCTCACCAAAGGCGGCACTGATGGCACTCGCGACGGTTTTAGTGGGTATTCGGCACTATCATGTGCCGCGAATCCCACACACCACTGGTCCCAACCCAGGGCCGATGAAGGCGCGTAAATGCGTTTCCCCGCATCAACAAAAAAAAAAAAAAAAAAAGAACTACAGGGACAACCACTTACGACCCTTTGATAAGATCCCAGGGAGCAAGAGAGACAAGGTTAGACTGTCTCGAGACCCGCAACGAAATTAATCAGTAGAAAATAGGAGGAGTAGTAGGAAGTAATTCCTTAGGAGAGCCCAAGTCAAAGCAAGCGACAACAACAATTACTTATACGTTGCCAGGAAATAGAGAGGGCAACCAGGTTATCACGGAGTAGTACATAAATGATATTGTCTATGTCTTATTTATTACTATGATTGGCCCATGTATATTTGTTGCCCATGTGTATTTATGTCCTGAAGACAATAAAAGTCTTCGTAGTCAGTCGAACTGTTGAGGCTGGACTAGCGCCGCCAACCAGAGTATTAGGTCCCTCCGAAAAAAAAAAATAGTATTTATGACTGCGATTCCCCGCTGGCTGTGGTGAAACACTAGCCTTAATTAAATATATCATAATTATGCTTTATTTATCACACACAACGTCATCGTAATAGTTACTGACATACCAGATGTGAGATACCAGGTGAAGCTGTGAAAATATGTGTAAAACTTGATGGTAACAAACATGAATTACTTTCGTTAAACACTTTTATCTTTTGTTATCATGAATAAACTCTCACTTCCTTGTAACTTTTACTACAAACATAATTTGCATGGTTATTTTAACAACATTGCAGACACATAACCATTTTACGCAGACAGACCATGGATGAAATAATAAAACTTATAGAACTTCGTTTGACGATTTTTAGAGTTCCGTACATAAAATCAAAATACGGTACCCTCATAGGGTCATTTTGTTCTCCGTCTTTCTCTCCGTCTGCCAATCATAATGATCAAGCTGACGCATGTTGAACACTTATGGTGTCTCTGAGTACAAGCTGCAGTGGTTCACGTGCATGTCTGTCAGATAGGCAAGTTTGGAATAGGAATTACGATAGTCGGAATTATAACGGCAGATGACCACTAAATTTCTTTGTATAGTTGTATGTCTGTGGCAGCGTAGCGCCCAGACAGTTAATCAGATTTAGTAGCGGTTTTTTTAAATCGATAGTAGAGTTTGTCGAGATACCTTAAGCTATGATTGCTAGATTACATCATCTTAGCAGCATTCATTTCATTATTTTCATGTTAAATGAGCTCAGTAACTAGTCAATCCAGTCACTTCAAATTTAAATTTTATGCTTATTAACTTTTCTATGAGACTCCTCAAGCGCTAATTTCATTTTGCACAAGCCTTGACGTTAATGTTCTCTTAACAAATAATGTTGGTTGCTGCATTTTAAAAGTATGAATTAAAAATAAAATTAACCCGTTGGGGTTAATTTTCCAACACAAATTCTGAAAAACAAGAAGAAAAATTATTAACCTATTAATATCATTAAAAGTTACATGAGAATGTGCGTCGCCATATACCTTAATGGACACAATAAAAATAAAATAATAAAATTGTTGGTAATGATAATACGCAATTCTTAGGTCCCCTGAGACACGCTGCATTGCAGCCGGCACCACTGGGAGGTATCTCTTGTTCACATAATACTCCCGTATTTCAACAGCCATGCTCTAGTCTTTCCCATTGGACAAAGGAGCATAAGAATTATGCGGATAAGAAGGAAGAAAGAAGTTGTCCACGGTGAAGATATATACATTACTGTATTATCGATGTCCGAAGATTACGCGAAAGTTACTTATTGCAATAAAACTATGTTTACGGATTTTATCGCGCTTTATTTAATCATTTCACAGCAGCTATGGTCACGGGTAGACTGTGTGTGATCATGGTTGCTTTAAAGCTTCTGGAACGTGGGGATAGTGAAACACTTAAGCAAACCTCGATAAAATATGTAAAAATAGTTTTATTACTGTATTATTTGTAAAACGAATTAGTGGTTAAATTCTTTCAAATTACTTACCTATTGCGTAAGTATTTCAGAGTTCTCGGATCAGGCCAGTTATCACCTGCTGCCGGGAAGTTGTTGCCAGTGTAATGATTGTCGTTAGCTTATCCTCGCGATTGTAGTCATAGATAATGATGATGATGATGTTGGCATTTTTATCTTTAAGGTAAACATTACATAACCTATTTTGACGGCGTGGCCGGGGAATCATCTAGTAAATTACAGATAGGTGCAGGAGTTTAAAGCATCACATATTCTTCCTCTTTGAGCGTGGTATTTCGTCGTTAGTTTTACCTTTACCTTTTATATATATTTATCGCGTTAAAACCCTTAAGGACACTACACAATAATCTGTGTATTTTCTTCATGTGCAAGAGATTAGACAAGGACACTTTCATCCGCCCAGTGGTTTTCATCCGTGGATTGAGCGACTACCGAGGAATTTTTTAATGTATAATTTTTTAATGAACAATTTATTCATGGGCGACACAGCTGGGCGGATCATTAATATTGAATAAAATAGTGTGTAGATACCCATATCAATAGGTAACAATTCGCTATTAGCCTAGTATTTGCTATCCACAAATTGCAATGCCTTAGCATATTTTTTATATATTTTATAGAAGAGGATAAGTTCCAGTCATTTGACCAGTTCGCTATGTTTGGTCTCAAAAGCTTTTTCCCGGATCTGAACTTATGAAGCCCAGTATAGCTTCATCGGATTGCTGGTTCAACAATCTTGTAGTATTTTTATTCCCTTGTTTCCGGTTTGCTTCAATTCTTCAACACATATTTCTTCTATGCTGGGCGAATTGTTAGGTTTCAATTTATCCCGGGCGCCCATTACCTATAACTTTAATATCTCGGGCTGCATACACGGTAAACCTTTTCTTTATGAGAATTAATTCTTTACAGTACATCTTTCAGTCACCTCGTCAATCTCTGTTACTAATTTTCCATTATGGCTCTGATGACCAAATTTTGCCTTTTTCTCACGGGTAATACTTTTAACTATCATAAAGAGGTCTTCGGTGTGCAGATTCTATGCATAATCTTCACTTTCTCTGAATATAATAATAAGCGGTGAACAAGGCGCTGTAGTCCCTACGGCATCGTCTTTTACTTATTCGTCACTGACTTGTGTTCAGTTTGCTCGCCTCAGGCCATGGTCAACATCGAGGTCCTGTTAAGACCTCGACACTCAACACCTACCCATCCTCGTCACACTTGATCCCGGAGCAATCCTTAGGGAAGGAGTGCGGACCAGAGAGAGGATCGACTGGGCCGTCTATCAGGATAGCCTAGTCGACTCCATCGCCGGGCAAGTGTCTACTCCGGACGAGGTGGAGGCCGCCGCTCGACTCTCGGAGAAAATCCGGGAGGCGCGGGCGGCGGTGACCACCGTCGTACCGGTGACGGCGCGCCGGCGGGGTGAGCTCCCCCCAAGCCTATTGGCGGACCTGCAGAGGAAACGCTAGATGAGGAAAGTCTGGGACCGTGCCCGCTGTCCGAGGATCAAGACACAACTTAACAAGCTGGCCGAGGAACTGTCTGCGAAGGTGAGGGAGTGTCGTGGAGCAGGCTGGGAGAGTACAGTCTTCCATGCCAGCGAAAACGAACCTGCCTGCACGCCTTAAACAGACGTCCCACGAGGCTAAAGACCACCATCACTCCACTTCTAGACACCACAGGCGCGAAACACTTCGGAGCGCTGGCTCGCGCCGAGGTGCTCGCATCACATCTACACACGCAGTTTTCACCACACCCAGCGGTGCCGTCGTTCGCAGAGCATCACGAGCAGGTGGAGTGCCGCATTCGAGAGCTCCTTCAGAGCCCGACTCCGTCCCCCTCTGAGCTGCGGAAAGTCGCACTTCGCCTCTCGAGGCGCAAAGCTCCAGGCCCCGATGACATCCCCTCCACAGGCTGGTGATGATGCCTAGGAGAGCAGCCGTGACTCTCACTCAGATCGCAGATGGCATTCTCCGGACGGCCCACTTTCCGGAGACCTGGAAAGAGGGGAGGGTCATCGTTCTGCCGAAGTCGGGCAAGCCCCGAAGCCTGCCTGGAAGCTACAGGCCGATAACGCTGCTGTCACACATCGCCAAGTTGTTCGAGAGGCTTCTGCTTCGGAGGCTGATGCTGTACATTCCCATAAGGGACGAACAGTTCGGCTTCCGGAGCGGCCACTCGACCACGTTGCAACTGACGCGGGTGATCCACCACTTGTCTGTAGAGATGAACAAGGGGAGACACTCTGTCGCAGTCATTCTCGATATGGAGAAGGCCTTCGACAGGGTGTGGCACCC
>JAFELO010003913.1:0-12525 GCA_017140195.1 Eumaeus atala
CGCTACTCACCACAGTCACAACATACCACATAACACACAGGCCCTAAATGGGCCGACATTTCCCTGAGCCAAAAGCCAGGATGGCAAACCGCAATTTTATTGCGGCCCCGTTACCGAGGGGATAGTCGTCCCCTTGTGACCCAACCCGGGTTATGAGGTTCGCCTCGATGCCCGTAACCCCCCACAGTTTCTGTGGAGAAGACCAGCAGTGATAAGTAGTTTAAATGAAGCAATTTTCTGATGATCATAATGAAAAAGTTAATAAAAATGTTCATAATCTAGTTTGAATCAAGACTTATCTACAAATATAGTCTCTGTTATTTTTAGTTATATAAAAAATACCGTGTAGCACTAAGTGAGTATTAATCTATTTATGAAGGTTATGAAATTGTTTTTCTTTTAATAAACAAGCTTATAAAGTTTACTTTACAGTCATTCATTAGAATGTAAGCACGGTTTCTATATTAGCGTACATATTGATTACAGTTTATTTTCATATTTAACGTATATGTACTCTAAGTCGCGCCGCAGAGAACATAAAATCTACAAACATACTGTCGTTTCGAAAAACATTACCCTCCTTTTGATGAGCAGAGTAATGCTAATGTACGGAAAATGTTGTGGTATTTTATCGTACCAAATTAAGTTCGCGCACTTATAGGACCGTCCGCGAGCTGCCCTCCACGTTAGAGTCAGGTGATGAGGGAACTCGCAGTCTCTCTAAGTTGGCTCGACGACCCCCTTTCGACCCCAAACCTAGTCTCGTCGCGCGACGAGCACACGTAGCAATGTGATGAAGCCGTGTTGTGATGAAGCCGTGTTGGGCTTCTCTTCGCTTCCACTTCATAGGTTCAGGTTCTGAAAAAAAGCAAATCAAGATAACAGTAAGGCGTACCTTGCAGTACACCTAGTGCAGTTGATTACACAGGGCATAACTATAGAGAATAAACACTTATAGATGTGGTTCTACGTTATACACTCAAATAGCTTTCACATGTATTTTTAGTCAAATACCAAAGAATATTATATTGATATTCTTTGGTTCGGTGTCGCTCCGTTGCTTTTCACATATAAAGTGTAATGTTTTCATATGAAAATATAGTTTTGAATATAACTATATCACCTGACGATAAGTATTTTTAAAGTGACATTTCAATTTATTCACAATGTACCTGTCCGTATCAGCTGTATAAATAACAGAGGTAATATCTATTTCAATATATTATAGCGGTGTTTTCTATACCCACCCGGAGTTATCCCGACTAGATAAAGTACCTACGTATTGCTAAGACGACTACCAGGAGAAATTATATATAACTATGTACTAGTGATTGCCAAAACATCCTAGAAGTAGAAAGAATGTGACACCTACGGAGTCGCGTTTCGCGTGGTTTATGAGTAGCCAGTGGATCACAGGGGGGGGGGGGGTTATAGGAGGGCAACGCATCTGCGTAACAATCATGCGAATGACCATGGGCGTCGGTAGTCATCAAAAGGCTCGCGTTTCTCGTTTGCCCCCTTATGCAAATAAAACCCCGATCATATTTATAAAAAAATCATTTGACTTCGAATACAGCTTGACTGTAAAACTTTTTTATACATAATAAAACGTGCGTCACAATGTGTTTGACAGTAAGAAATTGTGTATTATAGAAGTCTCAACGTTGTGTCATACAGTAGTGTGGTTAACGTTTTAAATAATTAAAATTTTGTTAATTAAATGCATTTTATATAAAAATGTTAGCGTTGTACACTTCCCCTACGCATAAACTATAAGTGTCACAAATTTCACACTCCTCTGCACTCGCAATTTTCGTAAAAAGGGGTCCAAAGTTTTTGCTTCACGTATTAATGATTAAATATTTCAACTAAACAAGTTCTGGCCAAAGTATCGATACATTTTTGCCATTTTGATAAGGCAATACTGCGGATGCTTCTACACATTCTCATGTCGCCTATACCGCAGAGCTTGAAAGCCTTCAACCAGTGCGTTCTCCTCGTGATGACCTACGGGGCCGAAACATCCGCAAGTTTACGGTAGCACAGCGGGCTATTGAACATGTTATTTGCGTGTTTCTCTGTCCGACAGAATTCGTTACGATGTCACAAGACAGAGAACTAAAATATCCGATATCACTCGACGAATAGGCTCGACGAATAGGTAGTGGCAATGGGCTGGTCACACACTCAGAAGAACCGACGGCAGATGGGCCAATAATGTTCTGGAGTGGAGGCCGCGTTTAGGAAAACGAAGTGTTGGTCGACCGTTCACCAGGTGGGAAGACGATCTCCGTGCAGTAGCTGGGCCGGAATGGATGCAATCCAAAGAAAAAGTAGAAATATATTCGGGTATGGTTCAAACACGTATTATATTTCCTGAGAGTAGCCCGATTTAACTTCTGTACAGTGACAGTTTATGAGCACCGCGTTCCCAGGGGAGATGGGCGTGGATCAGATTGGCTTAACATTAGTTGTTAATAAAGTGTGCACCAAATGTAGGAACAATCAATCTTAGTCCGCGAGTGAAATGTCGGTACTTGGGCCATGGCCGTGCGTCGTTAACCTCATTCATTAGGTCACTTTCACCTCTGGGACCCGGAGGGGCGGGGGGCCGGGGGCCGGTGGGCCAGTACATTTAGTGGGTATTAAAGATGCTTACATAATTAAACGGATAAATTACAATTTCATCGATCACGCGCCCGAATTGTGTGATTAAATAATACATCGTTATCATTGGTTACATTAAGTGTATATATTTCTATATACTTAGTTATGTAACCTTAATTGTAACAAAACTAGTTTTAAGCGGTTATTAATTATAATAACATTTAGTTTTATTAGTATTTCTACTTCTATAACTTTATTATAGTGTTAATTCAAATGTGTGCTTTTTTCTGGAAGACTTTAGCAGCGGACTCTCACAATGTTTTTTATAGCTTAGGGTGGTAAACGAGCAGGCGGGGCCTTCGGGCGTCTACCGTCACCTATCTACATAATTCCCTTCAATGAGCCACCGGAGACTTACAAAAATTTACCAAAACGCGACAGTACAGTTGTCACTGTGTGGTGTTATCACGTGAATGAAAGCTACCTCCCCCGTCTCCGGTCGTGCTAGCTCAATTCGGTCGCAACACAGAGGAGACTGTTTCTTGATATTTAGAAAATGAAAAATTCCCACTAGCAAAGCAACGAAAAATCCCGAAACTCGCGAATCGAACCTGACACCACATTATGTGTGACGGATTTTTTTATAGTATAAAGGAACTAACGAACAGTCGAAGGGTTATGTTGACAATCCACATAACTGTTATGCCCCGATCACCTCTACCCTTCCAATGGGCCAGCTTAATTCAGCAAGACCCTTACTAAAATTAAAACATTTTGTCCTCTACAATAATACTGCTGTTTGTAAAGTAACGCCTACTTCCACATAATCCATTAATTGCCATGTTAACGGAAAGTCGGGGGCGGTTTAATATCTGACTAGTCATAAGCCATAAGCAATTGTTTTTTGCGTCGACGCAAAATGTCGCGGTGACTGGGCGCTGGGGAGTGTGGGATAAACGTTGTTGATTAATGATAGAACGTCATGTCAATTAAAAACGTTTTGTCTATAATATTTTGTGTCTGTGGAAAACGATTATTTGGAATTGGAGTAGTACACAGCGTAGCGCGGAGTCTTGCAACGAAGAGACCTATGCTCGTTATTTCTCTGCGACACGTGATCCGATATTCCGTGATCCGCACGAGATATCCGACACAGTTCGAAGGTTAAGCACTTTGCTCCCGGAATCGACCGGACCGCTGGTGATGAAAAGTCCGCGAGCGTATGAAAGGTTAAGGTCGAGGGGAGCCGCTGAATGCTATAACATATTAATTAAATCATGTGATTATCTACTTTAAGGTTTCGTCCTTTATACGTAGCCAGGTCAAATCGGTGGTAGCGATCCGTAGCCCAGAGATTCTTAGCACCCCTTGTTCCACCGTTACCGCGGCCGCTACCCTGGCCAGGACTAGTGGAACTACCGGGAACTAGGGGCCGAATTCTGCTGTTGTCGTCCATTAAATGTAAGTGCAGTCCAATGTAGTTGAATGCTCGTGACTGCCACGCTGAGCAGGCGGATTGGCGATCGTAGATCAGGTTTCAGACGGAGGGCGCCACTGCTGCCTGTCGCCGATCGGATCGATGGTAACGCCATCACTCGGCGCGAGCGCTGTCCGGTGCTCCCGTCTATTTCATTCTCACTGTGAAACAGACCAGGCACCATACAATCGGCTCGCTGAAGCCTCGTATATCTTAAGAGACAAAACTTTCGACACAATGCGTTCCTCCGTCATAACCTACGTGGCCGAAATATGGCCTCATAATTTAGGCCTGGTCAGGAAGTATGCGGTAGCTCATCGGACTATTGAACGTGCCATGTTGTGTGTTTCTTTGTCCGATAGAATTTGTAACGAAGTCATCAGGCAGAGAATTATAGTTTCTGGCTGGGCTGGTCACACACTTAGAAGATTAGATGGTAGATGGGCCACTAAGGTTCTGGAGTGGAAGCCGCGTTTAGCAAAACGAAGTGTTGGTCGACCGTTCATCAGGTGGGAAGATGGTCTCCGTGCAGTAGCCGGTCCGGGATGGCTGCGAGCAGCGGGAGATCGGCAGTCTTGGCGTTCATTGAAAGATGTCCATCAGTGAACAGATAAGGGCTGATAATGATGATGATGAGACCATGTTAATCATATTTGCCGTACTGTTTTCGAGAGTCGATACAATAATGCGTAATTCCGTAAACTGCGGATGGGAGTAGGAAAGACACATCCGCGTATGCGGGAGTCGGTTGTCTTGAAAATGCTTCGATTTCTTGTTTGTCTCCTATACTATAAAAAAGATAAAGATTTTATGCACAACCTAGTAGAAAGGATTTTTAAAAAATCGTCCACTAAGGAGGTTGAATTAATTGGGATTGAACATATATGCGATTTTTTTTCGCAGTTGGATTCGAATTTAGGGTCAGCTCTATATTTCTACAGAATACTTGCGCGGGTGTAGCAGCAGCACATTTCTAGTAGAGTGCATATAAAATTTCAAATGGTTGGTATTGGTTGGTAAAATAAGACCAAGGAATAGCGCATCAGCTGGCATCTACAGCAGATATTTTACTTTTGCAAATCACTGATAGAACATGGCCTAGCCGACGGATTAATTGATCTAGGACTTATTTTGTGTCTGTTCGCTCTACGCCATAGAGGGTTTTAAGTATAGAGTGACTACTTAAGACATTTTGTTGAAGCAATGTAAACGAGCAATTTTAGGCTGTGTACAGGCGACAGTGGCGCACGCGCGATAGCCGTTTGCACCAACGTAAGATTGCAGGATTTATTTTATGCTTCAACGTAATATAAGCGTAGTTAACAAACAACAATCAATGGACTTGAAATTTTTCCCTTCCGTCCATACTCCGAAGTTGCATCTATGTACCTACGGCGCAGTTGAGTGAAGTTATCAGCTAAAGGGATTACACAATAGTCCTCTGTTGGAGTTTTATGACTTAGCTGTTAGAATAAATCTAGTCTAGTCTATTTACAGTGCATTTCATCGGCGCATCTTGCAATAGCCCCTATTTTTAGCTTTACTTTCAAGAAGTCTTTTGTCAATCACAACTTTTTTCTACTACTCCTGTCAGCCAGGATCGACAGCGGCAATCACTACTGAATCTTTGATATTATCGCAGGGAGTCCGAGGGAAAAGCTAAAAAACTGTCTTAGGACCCGCAACGAATTTAATCAGAAGCAAATAGGGGAAGGAAGTAATGCCGTTTCCCTCCCTAGTCAAAGCGGGACAATAGACTATAGTTTCGTAGTTTGCTTGCCAAATTTTATATGGATATTCATTAGGTCTGAGAATCGGCTACTCCACAGAATAGCCATTATCATGTGAGCGAGTGCTACCTCTCCGGAGCCTACCTTATTTGGCTGCAATGCTGCAAAGCAGTACCTTTTACTAAAAATGTATTGATCAGTTCATCAAAAGTTTCCAAAAGCGAGTGATACCCGACACCCCTGGGGAGATCTCGAGCTGAAGTTGTGGCTACAACTCTGTAGCGTGCGCTCATTAAAAGTTGGTGTTACTGGGAGTCTAGACTTCTGTATTGACGTAGCCACTGTAATTACTAGGCACCTACACGGTACAAATCGAATTACCTAGAACTCTACTCAGGTTCAATTCAGTGTAGCAGGAATAGAAATAATTTTACATAGCTTCTTGTAACCCGCGGTTTTACACGCATAAAATAACCTATTTGGTATTGGGTGTAAGGCAAAAGACACTAAGCTTTGTTAACAGAACTCTCCTCCCAGGCAGTTCCGGTATTGTCGTAATAAAATGGAAAAGAATGAAGTGCGATATTAGTGTAACTCGTGTATGTCAATCTCTGCCATCCGTCCCGTTGAGTTTGTTTCGCCGGTTATTCTCAGGTCAGGTCCCAGGTGTTACTTTACTACTACCGGTTCAAGTTGGATTACTTGAACCGGTAGTCAAAAAGAGAAAAAGGGAAGAGATCAAAAAGAGACTTGTAAAGTAGTGTTGTGAATAAGATACTTTTTATTTTGAATGCCATGGGGACATTTTGTCGTAAAAAATAGTTTTTAGACATTTTTATGATATTCCATATGTTCGGATCTTCTAATGAACAGTATTTGTAGGTGTTGAAACGCTAATCAGTTTTTACTATTCATTTATTAATAAATTTATACATTGCTGACACAAGCGTTCATATCGCTAACCGTCAGCGGAAGCCAGCGAGAATTAATGTTACTAATACAAATTATATTTTCTATTCTTTCTAGAACTGCAAGAAACATGATTGTAATTTATTTTATAGAATAATAGGCAAACGAGAAATAAAGCCTTTTTACGACTTCCTACGCCCATGAACATGCAGATAATTACTATACCGATGCGTTGCCGTTGTCGTGGGTCCCCTCCCCAATGGGCCACCGGCTACTCACAAACCGCACGAATAGACGCCGGAGATGTCACTTGACGGTGGCATTATGTAAGCGAGAAGTATCTCCCCGGTCGTGCCGGCCCAGTTCCGTTGCATAGGAAGATGTAGTGTCATGCACTATGCATTGCAACATGGCACTACCTCTTCCTAAAAGATCCTTTCGTATGTTTGTGCCGAATTTCCGCCAATCCTGTTCAGTTGTGTTTGCGTGAAAGAATGTACTCATTACACGAGCTGGAGTCAAGCACGAGCTACTCCTCGTGTTTGAATCCAGCTCGCTCCTTGCCGTATAATCTAATAACTGCTTCTTTGTACGACTTCTTGTTGACTATGACACAAATTAGGTAATAATTATACCTTACGTATATGAGTTGGAATTAATTTCGTATTTGATATTACTTTAGTTTGTACAGCTTCTCAAATCATAATAATGCCATCGCTTTACGGCGTACTTTTTATTTGTGTATGTTCAACCACAGACCGTCAGGTGCTGGGTCGAGTCCAGCAATAAAATGTAATTGGGACTTTTCCATTTCTAATAACTATGAATAGCCTGTTCCCCAACCGACGCCACGACCCTAACCGATATATATCGTTACAATTATAAATATAGATAAATATAGATCTGATATCTCGGTGACACGTCTGCACGTGAACACACAATATTATATAATAAAATGTTAAGATAGAAATGAGAAGAAATATTATAAAATCATATATTTGATCAATAATATTGTGTACCAGTACTAATATCTAAGCACTTTCGCCTTTACACAGGTACAAAGTACACTGATTCCTTTGTAAAAAAATTTTTTAGAGAGAATCAACAAATCTTCGAAGGTGGTTGCATCATCTGCAGACTTGTGTTTTTTTTTCGAGTTAGAAATTGTTCAAAGGCAAAAAGAACCCAAAATGCTTAAAAAAATGGTAACATGTTGGAGCCAGGTCCGGGGCGTATAGAAGGTGTGGAAGAATTCCAAACGTGGTTCCTGCAATTTAGCTATCGTCTGTCTTGAAGTACGCTGAAGGCTTATATGTCGTTTTGGTCCGAACAAATGAAGCATGAATTATTCGGTTTCAAAAATTCTCACCTTTGCTGGATGAAAATTCTAGTCTATACTCCACGTCGTATCGGATCACGAGAAATTTTATAATATTTAAATTAGGAACAAAATGAGCTAGTAAAGTAGCACGTAGCTTTCGAGAGGCACACCCTACAAAAATCGATAGCAACATTCGAAGAAAACATCGAAGGAGAGGTCAGTAATGAAAACTACCGAAGAAATTGGATTGTTTTATGTTTTTAATGTAATTATAGGTACTGCACACATATGGGCGATGTACAGTAGTATCAGGCTCGACCCGCAATCTCACAAGTTCATTCCTTTAATTGTAAAAATACTTATTATAAATAATTATAATTAAAAAAAATAATGAGATTTACTAATTTTAGAAGCTGGTAAATAACTGTATATATGAAATTAGTAATATTTTAAAACTTAATATAAAAAGCACCGAAATTAAAAAAAAAATACTAATAAAAATAATTATTATACGATAATAAAAATCGACCCCACTAAATAAGAGGGCCAAATGTATTATTCGACTAAAATAAAAGGGACATGTAACACCTTTATAGAAAATGCGGTGTGCGGATAATTTGCTTCATTATACTAGGTCCGTTTAGTTATGATTTAAGAAATTTTTTATCAAAATCTATCATTACTTCCCTTGTTTAGTCCTAAGAAGTAAAATAATTAATATATAAACATTTGTACTTATCCAAAATACAAAGTTCAAAAATCATTTCGGCACTTCTACGTGAACGAATAAATACTAAATTGGGAGAAGTTGAAATCTGTCGATGTTCAACATCTTTTATATGAATGGTTTTGAGACGCTAACTTTACATCCTGGTATATTTATAAATCAATGCGTACTATGGATTTGGCAACTGCAAAAGTGGTGATGTGTGTGAGTCCACCCGTGACTATGGTTGCCGTAAAGCTTCTGAAACGTCGGGCGACATAAACAATTTAATAAACCGCTATAAAATCCGTGAAAGTAGTTTTATTGTAATGACTAACATTCGCGTAAACTTAAGACATCAAACTGCAAAAGTACTGAGCACTGACAGTGATTTATGGAACGCAGTCATGTTCATATAAATACGGTGACCACAGCCGATACATTTTAAATGTTACACCGGAACCACGTAGGACGAGGAACACCTTATTTATAAGGAGTAGTATCTTCAATAAAATCAGGCTGATGCGAGCGCCTGGGTGCAATGGCATTTCTGCCTCAGATACCACTTGTTCAAAACGATTTGTATAAGCGTTGGTGTTGTAGACGTCTATGGACATCGGTAGGCATTAAAATACTCCGTCTAGTCCCTAATGATATTTCTTAACTATTCTTTGAACAATTTAGGGGGACTATCATGAAAAAATAGTATGTCCACCGAAAACTCACAAAGTGCAGGTAGGGTGGTAAACTTTGGGCTTTTTTTTTCTATTACAGGTTGGCGGCGCTATTGCTCCCGCGCTTCAACAGTTCTTCGAACTAGTGATGACCTCTGTGTTTTCAGGTTTAGGGATATGACAGGGACAGACCCCCCTCTTTTCCTGCAGATGGGAAGAGATGAACCGGAATGTTTTGTGGGTGTTACCCCATGGTGATTATTTTTCGGACCGAAAAGCGGAAAGCGGTCCCCCTCCCCACACTAGTGGGACGGCGCGCGCACGATGCCATTTAAATTACGGTGGCGTGGATAAGGATAATTGAGCTCGTTTATTGTTTCTCTTATCGGAGGAGGCCGGCAACTCCTCGCCCCTCTCTCTATCGGGAGGAGTTCGATTCGCGATTTATTACTAGAGCTCTCTACAATCGCGATTATATTATATCTATGGTAATCTAAGCTCTCAGCTTATGGATACGAACCCGGGCTCATTTCTGATATTGGTTCTAGCAGGAAAAGTGCATTTAGGCACCATCCAGCCGACCCAAGGGGCCCTGAAGTGTGTGTCGGGCTCACTTCGTGAAACGATAGCCCTATTGGCATTTTACTGCGGATGCGCGGATGTTCCTTTGTTCGTGTTCTTGGGCGGACCCAGCTACTGCTATCGCGATCGCATCGTCCGCGTCGTGCAATACGTGCTTCGGTCGACGATAACGTGAGTAGGCTATTAACGTAGGATAGTATTCCGACGTTTGAACGATCTATTTGTTTCCGTGTTAAGAGCTCGGTTAAAGAACTTTTGAGACGGCTCTTTGAAGTGGCCTTTAATCGAGGTCTGCAAACGTTCTATTTGGGTAGGGGGATATATGCGCGAGTGCTGCACTGCAATACGACATGCATCGATCATGTAGTGTACAAATGAGCTTATGTCTGTATGCCATTTTGCTCTTTTTCTTTATGAATAAACTTTGGGTTTTCGCTCACTCCGTTTCGTAGCCTACGTCACACACTCACACACATCACATACACACACAGTCGCACCCACACCGTTCCACGCACGAAATTGCACGTAATCAGGACTAGCATATTGTAGGTAACATGTACGTCACTAGTGTCGCTAACTTGACAAAAGGCACTACTACGCTGTCGCCCTTAGTGCGGTCTGTGAGTAGCCGGTGGTCCATTGGAAGGGGAGGAAGACAGGAAGGCGTTGTATTTGCATGAAAATTATTCGAAGGTATGGGCGTCGGTAGTCGTCAAAATCTATTATAGATGGGGGCGACAGGTGCATATGTAAAACAAAAACAAGGCAAACATTAAAAAGTGTATTCAAATAGTAACTTTATATGGAAATACTTAAAATGTATATTCAATATTTGTTATAATGTTTTTAACGTTACAAAATGTCTGTACAACAAAATGGCCAAACCATGCGTAATTTATTATTCGAATATTCTAGAATTCCGTCTCCAGCTTCGCGCTTGTCATATAACGAGCACTACTTTACCGCAGTCGATTAAAAATATCCCATCACCATCTCCAGTCATATATATATATAACCAAAATTCATCACATCTATACAAAGGCTTAGGCACGAAATTGTATCTGTAGAAGCAAAGAAAAAAATTTTTTTTCTTTGCTGCTACAGAACCCTTCATATATTATCACTGGAGCAACATATAATCACCACTATTCCTTAATTTACACAACTAGTGGTTTGATATCGGTTGGCCGGATAATATAAATGCTATCTCACAGCGACTATACTGTGACACCTAGGGGACAGCACCGGGTCGAACAACTTCAACAAACAGGCGTCCTCGAAACCGTTTTCAAATAAAAACATCAAACGATCTAACAATACAACACTTTCAACTACTTGGGCAAGGCACATTCGAACTAAATAAAACAAAACAACTTTTTTCCACTGGCAACGTTCAGTTTGTTGTATCTGTGCAAAGTAGCTGTCAGACAAACTGTCATAAATGGCAAGTTTCATCCGGGCGTCCGCCATTTTGAAATACTGCCTAAAGTCCTGACATTTGTCAGCTATTCCTTTAAGTTTCCCTTCAGTTATATTTCTTGTGGACGATTTTTCTTTAATGACCATCTGAAATGTAAATAATATTATTAATTTGCAATATTATTTTTCTACGTAATCTATAAGTGATGAAAGATATAAAACTTCTTTTAAGTGGGTGCGATGAAACCTAAATGGATCATCACAAAAATATTGACATACGAACTGACCCGGCCAATGTTTTTTGACGGGTTGGGTAAACAACCCTTATCAATTCATCAACATCACCATCAACCCTTATCGGTCCACTGCTGGACAAGGGCCTCTCTCAGTGAACGCCAAGTCGACCGATCGCATCAATCCCAGAACGGCTACTGCACGGAGATCGTCTTCACACCTGGTGAATGGTCAACCAACACTTATCAATCAGGGGTATAAAAATAGATAGTAGCCAATTCTCAGACCTACTATTGAATATCCATATAAAATTGGTATAAATCGGTGAAGCCGTTTCGGAGGAGGAAGGTTAACTAACATTGTCACACAAGAATTTTATACATAAGATATTCTAATCCCTTATAGCTTAAGAGCCCACTTTTATCAAGTTCAGAATTGTGTATCTTCGTGCAGTGTAAGGCGACCCCTAGATTATCAATTACCTTGATCAAAAAAAGAGCACAGTAATAAATTTAATTCCCAAAACCTGTGTTCTGTCATGAAATCTTGGTTAAAATAAGAGGAAACGCGTTAGTATAGCGTGGATACAGTCGTGAGACAGCGCCATCTATCGGAGTTACTAACAACTCCTAGAGGTTAGACCGTAGTCCGCACCGCAGACGATATTGAGATAAATGCTATAGGAGTTTACTCTTAGGTTAGTATATTTTTATATGCGGCGCATTTACCTCGTAGATTTTTTATTTTCACATCCGTATGGTTATTGCACACACACACACACGCACACGCACACGCACGCACGCACGCACGCACGCAAGCACGCACGCACGCACGCACGCACGCACGCAAGTACGCACGCACGCAAG
>JAFELO010003913.1:17670-59426 GCA_017140195.1 Eumaeus atala
GTATCACATATTCCTGTCACGAGTCACGACTCACGGATAAGTAAAGTGAAAACCAAAGAGAATGTAAGCATAGTTACATTCACTTTGAGTGCAGACCATATGGTTTTGACAGTCGACTTGTTCAGAACAGAAGTCAGAACGATCAACAAGTTGGAACCTTGTTTGATTTCGAATCTATACCCAAGTCCGTGAACTCGAAAATTAAGTTTGTTTTTTACTAATCCATAAATAAATGGAATATAATTAAATAATTAGTGGATTATTTCTATTGGCTGATATTAATTTATTAATTAAAATAACTTGGAATATATCTTCCACAATGTCCAAGATAATAACATGTGAAGAAGTGATTAAGCACAATAATAAGGACAGTGTCTGGTTGGTAATTCGTAGGGATGTTTATGACGTGACCAAATATTTAGAAGAGGTAAGGTTTTAATTCCACGGTTGACAATAGCAGTCAATTTTAAAAGCGGTCCTTGACATCCAAATATTAGACGTTATGATGACATTATTGTTGGCCTTGCTTAAAATTTTTTGACGCGGGGAATCGTACCTACGCGTCCTCACTGGTCCTGGGTGGGGGGTTGCTTACAACCTGGTGTTGTAATGTGTGGTAATAGAAAACTATATTCCATATTATAAATGCGATAAATGTCTATCTATCAGTCTGTTACTCCTCCATGACACAATCCCTGGATTGATATTGATGAAATTGGATAAGCACAATATAGTTAGATCAGATTCCGTCACACTTCAATTTTTCCCT
This sequence comes from Eumaeus atala, assembly GCA_017140195.1. Taxonomy (NCBI): domain Eukaryota; kingdom Metazoa; phylum Arthropoda; class Insecta; order Lepidoptera; family Lycaenidae; genus Eumaeus; species Eumaeus atala. The sequence continues at coordinate 18,440 of JAFELO010003913.1, forward strand.
TGTAATCAAATTCATGGGTGTCAATAGGCACAAAAAGGGCCCCAATACCTCATTTGCACCACTATTATATAGAACATTGCTATAAAAAGCAATTCATCACATTAGAAATACTCTACTTAATAGCCAGAAACCATATGTTATACCATCAAATTGACTTAGCAAGATAAAAAAATAAGCGCTCTCAGCGGAACAAATATTAATCAAAAACTTTATTTACAATAATTTTAATGACGATGACCGCTAAATTTGTTTTGCTAGTTCTCACCATGGATTTGATTGGATCCTGTATGTTAGAGTTATTTAATTTCTTTATGAGATTAAATGATACTGTGATTAAATTTTATCTTCTACCTTTGACTAATTGATTTTTTTGACTAATAATTTAGAAAAAAATAGTATGTGTTATTGTTCTAAGTTCTCAACAGTAATTTGCAAAAACAAACAACACACAAATATGTTGAGAAACATGCCCAAGGCTGATTAGGTATTTTATTTATAAAGAGGCACTATCATTATTTGAGAATGATTGCATATTTTTTTTTTTAATTTGTTACAAATCGTTTCGTAGATGTTGCTTCAAGATATTTCTTAATCAATTTACTAAACATATCCCTGCTCAAAGAGCATAGCATAGTTCAGTTTAGAGGAAGGTGCTGGCTGCTCCTTTCTCTTGAAAAGATTTAAAGTGCTCCTTCCTAACAATGGTGTAAGGCTTGTTGCGGTAGTGGGGCTCTGTAATAGAAGAAGGGAAATGTGTGTGACCATTTACCACGCGTGTGATGATATAGTTCGGCAGTCACGAAATGGCTCCAATTTCCCCCAAACATTATAGAAAAATGAGAGAGATCTTTAACACCAAGGCTTCGATTTATTGTATGAAGATTTTTATTGAAATATTCTGCTATCAGCATCCTGGAGGTGAACAGATCCTGCTGGAGGTCGCCGGGCAGGAGGCCACACAACCTTTCGACGATGTTGGCCACAGCGACGACGCCAAGTAAGTATCAAAGTGTTTATAAAAAATTATTCGATTTATAGATTTCTTTTATAAATAGTGATAATATCATCCCACTTCTGACACCACTGTTATGGGGTGTGTTCCAGGAGGGTTAAAAATAAAAGAAAACTTGAATTTGCTACCTTTAATTAAAATCAATACAGAACTTGTAGTTAAAACGATGAGCCCACAACGAAGTCTAAACTCGGTCTGCCCTACTGTTGTGTAATTTTATTACACAAAAATGATGTTGCATCATTCGTAACAATACACCTTCTAGCAACCTGGTTGGTTACTTAGCGATATCATTTATATTGAAAAGCATCCAAGTCTGCTACTTAGCGATATTATTTATATGGAAAAACAGGCAGGGAGGCTGTACTGTAACAGTAACCCGGTCGTGCCGGCCTAATTCGCCTGCGATGTATGTACATGTAATTACAGTTGACAATTAAAAGCTAATTTAGTTGATTTATATGTATAAGAACACTGTATGGTTAGTAAAAGATCTACGTCCTAATATTAATGAAGCTTTCATCCCGTCCTGAGATAGAAGATAAAACAAAACTTCTACAGAACAGGCAACTCCATTCTCGTCTGAGAGCAACCTTAATTACAGAAAAAAAAATATCTCTTCTAGACTTTGAAGTGCAAAATTCGCGAGCTCTTAGTGGTTATTCGTCCCATCCGCGAGATCCACACACCTCATCGGTCCCCACCCAGGACCGGTGGCAGTGCGCAAATGCACAAATCCCACGAAACCAAAAAAAAAGTTGCAAGTTCATATTAACAATGTTTAAGTTTGTAGACTTTGTTAGTGTTGATAAAAATTTCTGACATTTGACTGCTCAGTGTCTACACTTGTCAGGTGTTGCTATGTTGCTCTGGGAGATAGTGTTGCTCACTTCCACGTTTATGAACTCACGCAGCACACCATAAACTGAATGCTTGGGGACAGTACATACGTATTAACTGTTCACAGAAATTATGAAAGGCAACACTATGATAGACACAGCTTATTAAACAAATGTTGCCTAATGAGAACGCGGCTTGAATGAGCGCCGGGAGTCATTAAAAGGCTCCTACCGGTCGTTCTTTTCCTTATGTTTTAAGCAGTTTTTTTAAGTTAGAAAAGTAACATAAGATGTTACTTTTCTTGACATGAGCTCTCAGAATATTTCAGATGGTGTTTAGATGATTGAGGTTGAGTTTATAATCTGTCATTGAGGTAAGTAAAGGTCTCTCTCCTCATTGGCTTCTTGCTTGCGTAATTGGTTTTAGAAAACGAAATGTTGGTCGATCAGCTTGTTGCGAGAGAATGTAGTAATTTTTATATCAAACCAGAGGCGAATTGAAGCCCCTTCCGCGCCGTGGTTCCCAGGTACCTGTATTATTTTATTAGTTACGTGCAGGTATAACATGTTATATTTGTTGCAGGGAGATATTGAGGAAGTTCAAAATAGGCTCTTTGCCAGCCGGAGAGAAAATGCCATCCCACCTCTCAAAACCCGAGCCTAGGTAAGTGGAGATTTTTATAATATTAAGTGGCAAATGGCAGTTCAAGCGTCTCGACCGCTACAGATGTCCATATATAATTGGTATACGCATACAGAGGTTACCATCAATTCCTCCTCACCGGAAACTCTCAAACCACCCGAAACGCGATAGCATATCCGACACTTTGTGGAGGTATCAGGTGAGCAAGGGGAATCTCCTCAGTCCGGCCCAGACCGGCAGCTATGGCATACTTTTTTTTATCGCAGGGAAAATACATTTACGCACCATCCAACCGGTTCTGCGTGAACGGGGAGGGTGTGTCGGGCTCGGCACGGGGTGGCACCTACGACTAAAAACCACTGCGAGTGCCTTCGGCCGCTGTATTGGAGTGCCCCGGATCTATCAGCAACAGAAAACTCCAGCGACTGACCGGTCTCAAATAAGGGACCGGTCTTCTTCACAAAAGGGACTCGCTTCGGCTATTAAAGCGATTCCGACGACGTTGTAGTTTAGTGGATAATAACGGAAGAGTTGGGGTTCCATAAGGTTTCTGCTCGCTGGGTCCCGAGGTTGATACACAATTTCGCGAGACTGTTTGGAACTTTTTAACACTGATCCCGAGGACCGAGGAAGCAACAATCCAAACAGTGGAAAAGATCAGACTCTCCTACACCGAAAAAGGCTAAGGTCGTTTTGTCGACTAACAAAGTCATGACTTCTGTTTTTTGGGATGCGAAGGGCATTATTTTTGTAGATTATTTACCGAAAGGTCAAACTATAAATTCTAGTTATTATTGTAACCTTTTACTAAGACCGGGAACAAATAAAAGAAAAGAGGCCGGGAGTGTTGCGTAAGAAAGTTTTGTTTCATCAAGACAATGCACGTGTTCACACTTCGGTTGAAACAATGTCTGTAATCCATGATTGTGGCTACAAATTGCTGCCCCACCCACCTTATTCGCCGGATTTAGTCTCCTCGGATTATCATTTATTTCCAAATTTAAAAAAACATTTGGGTGTCTCGAAATTTTCGACCAAAGATGAGATGACAGTCGCAGTAAACGATTATTTCGGGGACCTTCCGGAATCTTTTTTTCTCGAGGGGATAAACAAGTTGCAGGTCAGGTGGAAGAAGTGTGTTGAACTAGATGGAGACTATGTCGAAAAATAAAAATAAACTTACATCCACTTTTCTTTCACTTTCTTGGGCGGGCTTAGAACTTTTAGATCCACCCTCGTAGGATCGGGCTCCCTCAGACCCCTTCCATATAGGTACTCGCTGAAGCTATGTCATACTACACTAACTCTTCCGAAACTCTTCTAGACCTGGGGTACTTCTTACCACATGCAATTGAAGCAACCATTTGCAACATTCATAGATATCAGAAAGAAATCATTATTGAATACAAATAGCTGACCCGGCAAACGTTGTTTTGCCAGGTTGGTTGACCAGCCCTTATCACTTACGGGTATGAAAAATAGACAGCAGCCGACTCTAAGACCTACTGAAAGTCCATATAAAATTTGGTAAAAATAGACAAAGCCGTTAGCAAGGTGGCTAAAACATTGTGACATGACAGTTTTATATATAATAATAAGATCACTATGGGTACATACGTCGGCTCCATACTCACTTACGTATATCACAAAGTAAAATCTATGCAAATATTCTTGGAGTTTACTCCTTAACAAACAAGTTAAAGTTGTCGTATGAAAATTATGAGGAGGGAAATAGAGTTAAGTGTGAGTAGTGTTACGAATGAGCATAACACCGAGCAGTGTAGAGGGACAACGGAGAAATCGTTCTTTTGACGTCTACCTAACACACCCATTTTGTGTTTGTATATTTCTCATAAGTATACCTAGTGCGGGTACACCAGCACACGGTACTGTAATATTGTAAAAAATTGCTTGTATAATTAGTAGAAAACGACAATGTTTGTGTGTAAACACCCTAAGCTTACATAGTAGGTATTAATGCCAAACGGTCTCTTTAATTAAAAATGGATTAATGAAATTTAAATATGATTTTAAAATGCCCATTGAACGAAAACCCCCATGACACTGTTCGTCATTATTTTTTAAAATATCGGCGTATAATAGACGCCATTATGAATTTTAAATATTATGTTGTCTTCGTTGACACTCGCAGGATTAATAGACTATAACTCGCAGTAGTAATAATAACTCGCGGGATTAATAGACTATAACTCGCAGTAGTAATAATAACTCGCGGGATTAATAGAGTTCGTTTGTTGATTTATCAAAGTCGTCCCACACGTTTGTTCGATATAGTGTGTCGAAGGAACAAACATACATACATAGACTAAAGATTCTTCATCCTTCCGTTGCGTTAGGCAGTTGGGTAGAAGGACCTTGCGAGCGTCTTATTCCCACGGTGCGTTACCTGTCATAAGCTTTCATACCCTTTTTTTATTGGCTCGTTCAGTCTTTCAGACATACCTTTCAACTTAAAAAAAATATCGAATGCTATTTTCTTGGACGCTTTCTGGGATTCTATTGTCTCTACAATATAAGTATACGATCTCCCGATTTGTTTTGAAGTTATCCTTATTTTTTATTTGGAATAAATTATGAGAGGGAATTTGTACGATACGCGCGCACATTGGCACCATAAAATGACAGATAAGAAAATAATGTCATTAGGCGCGTCCACATTGTGCGAGCAGCCCCTCGTCGCGGGCGAACGACCAAGTGCTTCAACCATCGCGTGTCAATTTTCATTTTGCTTTATTTCGCCACGGGCTTGGCTCGCGCGACACCCACCCGATGATACCAACTAGCGAGGCTGCCGCGCTCGATCAGAGCTCATTTCCTTGCGCGACAAATGCCACGCGGCGCTGCTCGCTCTGTATGCTATTATCATTTAAATTACGAAGGCCGCCTGCGTCTTACTGCGACAAGTGCTCGCTTCCACTACGCACGAAACTTACGCTGCCCCGGTATGGTACACGCTCACCTCCCCGAGCCAGAAGAAGCCCCTGTAAGCCCAGCAGAGCATATCCCTGCGAGTTATCACGGGAGTCGGCCGGCGATCGAGTCCGTCGGTGAGTTTGTGGCCCGATTGTCTCGTGGCATATTTAGGGCCGCGCACAATGGACGGTACGCCCACCTGAGGGACTTCCCCTCGCGAACAGACCCGTGTCATGAGGTACGCCTCGACACCCCCAATCCTCGACCACTCATCGCAAATGACTCAAATTTGATATTTTGACGTGTAATCATGAATTTTCTAGTATAACACTAGACACAACAGTCTTCCTTGTTTTTCACCGGCACTGTAGCTAATTCCAACAGTATTCGAAAACACGGTAGCGCTCTTCTTAAGAGGAGCAAGCAAAAATAGTTGTTTTTCGTTGTTTCGTCGTTTCTTTCACCTTGAACTCCACTTTGCTTACATCAGATCAACAAATTTTACCGGATATAACAGCCTACTTACTTGTAGTTTTCTTCTTCTGCTACAGCAGATGTAGAACCTCAAATACAATTGACATGTTGCTTCCACATGACAGCTGAATTCAAATTATTGTACTGTTTAAAAAAGTCACGGTTGTTTAAATTCAAGTATTATGTAGAAAGTGTAAATTATTAATTCTATATACGTTATAATATTGAGCCCATGAGGTATGTGCTTCTTTTCTTAATTCCTTAGTTGGAGAACCTTTTATCTTACACTTTTCTTTTCTTTCAGCAACGTTAAATCTCAATGTTCTCTTTGTTCGAGCAAAAGGTAATTGATTTCCATACTGGTTGCTTTTACGCGACTGATTTGAGGGTAATGTTTTTCGGATGTGGGTGTGTGTCGGTATCTGTATATACACATAGCAGGGTGCTACAGCCTGAGGGATTTTAATGGATTGATGTAAGTGGCACTGGGTACACTAAAATTATGAGCAGTCGGGTATTTTTGTTTTTTATTTAATTCCTATATTTTATGATTACTTATGTCTGCGTCTGTTACGTAGTTGTCCTCGTTTTCAAAGACAAAAGAGGGAGGAAGCGGCCAACAGGAGCTATGCGTCGGGCGCCAGGTTATATTTATAATTATTTATTTAATTATTTAATTCGTACTCGTCTCCTTGTGTCTTATGTCCAATGTGCGCATGTGGCTTAATACGTCAACTGTCTAATTATAGTACACCGAGTGAATTGACCCTTATGTCGCGTTCACACGAGAGCTTTTTAACACGTGTTGCACGGTCAGCCATATGTTCCACAAGCATCACTCGGCGGTTTGACCCGCGTAACTCTGGTCATATAAGTCGTAGCGCCATGGTACACAGCCTATAGACTTCCTCGATAAATAGACTATTCAACATAAAAAGAATTGTTCGATTCAGGCCAGTAGTTCCTAAGATTAGCGCGTTCCAACAAACAAACTCCTAAGCTTTGTATTATTAGTGTATACCTAGTCTTGCCATAAATATTGTAACAAAGAAGAAATTATTTTTTAATGAAAACCTTATTCGAAGTGGCCTCCATTGGCTGCAACACAGTTCTTTAAACGTTGTTGCCAGTTATCAATAGAACCGCATGGTTCTATGAATGGGGAAATTGTTCGCTGCCAATATTATGAATTGTTTCAGGAATGCTAAATAATCATGGTGTTTAGAGAAAGCTGTACTCTTAAAACGTGACAAGAAAGACTTCATAGCTAACATCCCCACCAAACCATCACTGAAGTTGGATAATTTTCGATTCAGTAGCTGTTTTGGTTTTACTACCCTCATCATCATCATCAGCCCTTATTGGTCCACTGCTGGACATAGACCTTTTTAATGAACGCCAAGACGATCGATCTCCGGCTACTCGTATCCATCCCGGGCCTTTACTGCACGTAGATCATCTTCCCACCTGGTAAACGGTCGACCATCTCTTATAGGCTGCAAGCCCTAAGTAATCTCTTAAAATACACAACGTGGTTCTAGGTGCTATCTTCATTTCACGAGATGAAATCTTTTGCGTTCGGACAGGATTTCTTCGAATTCTTTCCCTTCTGGTTTGGCCACTTTTTTCGTACGAACACTAAGTGGACGGCCAGGTCTTTCCCTGTTTCATACAGAGGAAGTCTTGTACCTATTAATAGGACGATACACAAACATTTGTCTATTACCAAGTGTATGGAGAGTTTTAAAAATTGCACCTACTTTGTACAGCACAATAACGATTCTGTTCTCTATATCACCCACTCCATTTAATAGCAATATTTTACAATGTATTGGCACCAAACTGAGAAAATTCAATTAATGAAAATGAAATTCCAAGTTCAAATATATATTTTTTTATTTTTAATTGTAACCGTATTTATGGCCAGACTAAGTGTGTAGGAATAAAGAAATATTTTGTAGAACTGCCTAGTGGTGTAGTGGTCAGCATGTTCAGCCACGGTCGTGGGATCCCTGCGTTCTCTCTGGTCGTGTCGGATATCCGTCCCATCAGAATAGGAGATTGAGTGCCTGCCACTTGTCTTTGCGCAAATACTTGTGCACTATAATATGTCCCGCGGAGATGGCTCTTTTCACCGATCAGAGATGGCCGCTGTAGTCGATATTCGGCTAAGACGACATTATAAGTACGGATTTCAACGGGTTTTCAACGCGTTATAACAGCTCTCATGCGAACGAGCCTTAGATACATTGATTAAAATAACGTTCTGGTCCGTGTGTCTGTCTCCCTCTGTACGTTTCCAAGAATGTGCTTGTCCCAACGATATTATGCGCATGCGAGACTTGGGTGTGGCAGAAAGGGGTATGAATCCGGAATTTATGCGGTTAAGATTGTAAGTGCCTTTTCACACGTGGGTCGGTCGCCGTCTAAACGACACCAGCGTGGTGTTGTGATAGCTTTGTGAGAAACCGAAATTTTGGTTTATTTGTCAGTGTGTCCTTACCAGCCTAACTGGGACTGAGCACCTGTGAAACCGGCCTTTAGTAGCTCCAGCTTCCCATATGCATACTGTCTAAAAACATAAGTAATATAAACTTCTATTGTTCTTTTATAGAATAGGGGCAAACGAGAAATCGGACCCGTTTTTATTACTACCGATACCCATAAATAACCACATAATTATAATACCGATGCGTTGCCCTCCTTCACCCCCTACTAATGGGCCATATATGTTAATATAAAAATTATGTATGTTAATATGTTAATTTCGCTACGGGTCCCAAGGGAGTATTAAGCATCTCTTCTATACCACTGCAATCATATTAAAGGAGCGCTCTCGATCCTGGAAACACAGGAAAAGCCGGGGAAAAGTGCGGTGGGCCTGGCCGTCCTATATTCTGTCGATATATATAATAGGAAGAGGTAGTGCCATGCATAGTGCGTGACACTGCATCCTCCTCTGCCACGGAATTGAGGTACCTCTCGATCACATAATACCGCCGTAAAGTGACATCTTCAGTGTCGCGTTTCGTGCGGTTTGAGAGTAGCCGGTGGCCAGGGGGGGGAGAGGAGAAGGAGGAGCGACGCATCGGCATAGTAATCTCCGATTGCTCGTTTGCCCCCTATTCTATAAAAAAAAACCTTTTCTGCCAACAGCCGCAGCCCGCGGAGGTCGCCAGTGCGAGTAGACCGGGAACGGAAGTACCCTATACATAACTGTCTCGACAGGTTACTTTTGTTATTATGCTATAAACACGGCTAACTACTAGGACGCAGACGTTTGGACACATTCATAATTACAATAAACACATAGAAGTACATAGAAAGAGATGGCAGAAATACGACTCATGCCGGTCACATTCGGTTTCACACGCAATTTCGATTCGCAAGTCCCGTTGTTGAAAGGAAAATGCCGTGTATTTGAAAGGCCAAGCTATGCTGTAACTTTGTATGGGCTTACTGCGTCCGACATCCCGAGTCAAACTCCCTACTCTATTTGGTAGGCCCTAATCATTTATCGCTGATGGAATTCTGCGTATTTTAGGCGCTATTGCATTACGGTCACCGGGCACGACAGCTTCCGCATTAGTTGTGGCGTGTTTTCACCTCGACATACATTGAGGCGTGTTTTTACCTCGTTACAATAACTCCGTTCATTTTCACCCTTACTCAAAATGGAATGGTTTGTGAGTATGGCCAAATTCGAGCGAATTCTCCTTATGTTCAGACTGAACTGACTGACTGAGAGAAAATGATAACTGAATGCCACTATCCAACTTGTATACAACTAGCTGCATATGCATAACACACATTGAAACAGATAAGATATTTGTATGAATTTGTGCTAATTAGCAAGGATAATTGACGTGACGCCGTATCATAAAATAATGCATTTTAGTACATCCTACCTTAAAAATAAGCTTCTCAACTCTACTTGAATCTCTTTCTCAACTATGACTTTCTCCTTTTTCTCTCTCAACTCAATTTTGTAACTGAAACACACAAAGCTAGTGCAGGTTTAGCCTTGTAATGCATTTTAGTACGTCCTACCTTAAAAACAAGCTTATCAACTCTCTACTTGAATCTCTTTCTCAAGTATGACTTTCTCTCTCTCAACACAATTTTGTAACTGAAACGCACAGAGGCAAGATTTGAATAAGTCCTAGTGCAGGTTTAGGCTTGTAATGCATTTTAGTAAGTCCTACCCTAAAAATAAGCTTCTCAACTCTCTACTTGAATTGTTTCTCAACTATGACGTTCTCTTTTCTCGCTCTCAACTCAGTTTTGAAACTGAAACGCACAGAGGCAAGATTTGAATAAGTACTAGTGCAGGTTTAGGCTTGTAATGCATTTTAGTAAGTCCTACCCTAAAAATAAGCTTCTCAACTCTCTACTTGAATTGTTTCTCAACTATGACGTTCTCTTTTCTCGCTCTCAACTCAGTTTTGAAACTGAAACGCACCGAGGCAAGATTTGAATAAGTCCTAATGCCAAATGCCAAGTTTTGCCTTGTAATGCAAGACCAACAAGATATTCAGTAATAATACAAAAACAACTAGACAACACATCTTCACGCCGAGTGCCACGATCCTTACAGATTAGTCTATACCTGAATTGTCTTCTTACAGTCACGCCCGTTGAGATGGGCCTTCACACCACCTCCGTACAGTAACCAATCAATCTGATCTTGATATACCAGTCTTGATCTTCCACATTCCTTTAACCTGACCATGCATGGTGCAAGACACTACATCCTTCTATGCAACGGAATTGGGTCGGCACGACCGGGGAAGTGCCTCTCGCTCACTTGATACCGGCGTTAAGTGACAGCGTCGCTGTCGCACTTCGTGCGGTCTGTGAGTAGCCGGTGGCCCATTGTGGGGGCGGGGGGCAACGCATCTGCGCAACAATCATGCGAATGTCCATGGGCATCGGTAGCCATCAAAAGGCTCCGATTTTCTGTTTGCCCCCTTGTGCTATACAGAAAGACGTCCGACACAACAGAGAATAGACACTTTTATTTTAGTACCTACACTTTCTTTCAGATTTATCCTCTCCCTCTCTCTCTCTCTCTCTCGAGGTAAAATGACAACTAAGTTGTCACGTTTTGTGCGCTTTGTGTATGTGGATGTCTGTGGGTGTAGGTAGTCTAAAAAGGCTCTAATTCGTTTGGCCTCTCTTTTTATCGATTATAAATACCTACATTTTAATTTTCTTTTTAAGGGAAAAAACACAAAGAAGACCTTGTGATAGGTAGATATACCTTATCTTTGTCAAACATTTAGCTGACGGGTAGACTTTGGTATCATTTGATAACTGTCAGCTGGCAGACTTATAACATTAGTTATGTTGACGCACCCACTAATTCTGTGAAACTGTAGAACTATTAGAAAGTTTAGCACCGGTGGAGTAATTACTTTGGAATTTGGTAGAATGTATAGCTTCCCACCCATGTTGAAACATGCGCGGTCAGTATCATGAAGCTCATAAAACGTGTCTCACCCAGGAAGCCTCTTGCGCCCTTTATCACTAGGGCCGCTAATAAAAGTTAAGGTCACTTCCGGTGAGTAGCCGGTGGCTCATTTTTGTGAAGAGAGCGCAACGCATCGGCATAGTAATTATGTGGATGTTCATGGGCGTCGGTAGTGGTAATAAAGGCTCCCATAGCTCGTTTGCCTTCCTGTTCTATAAAAAAAACAGGCTACGATGAATATCGGTGAGGCTTGAAATTTCTTAATACAGACACAGAATCCTTCACCCGAATATGTATATATGGGGGCGTGTGTCCACTCTATATTTGTTTGGTGGAGGCAAATTAGATCAATTTGTCGAATTCCAGTATTGCTAACTGCAGGGATAAATTCTATAATTGTTGATGGTTTTGTGTGATTATATGATCTGTGCACTTAATTTTTTGTTAAAATATAACTCAAATTCAAAGCGTTGATGATCGGAAAATATTCTTTTGCACTTTTTTCTCCTTAGGCTTGTTATTGCACAGTACTGTACCACAAGCATGACATAAACTTACTTAACTCACGTTGCATTGGGATCTAAATCGATATCAATAGTATACATCATTTTTATGTGGAGGAGGCTAAATAAAAAATGCCTAAATTTATGAAACCATTTAGTACTAAGATTTCTAAAACCTTTATTTTATTACCTTTACTAGTGTTTCGTATTGGTTTTTAATAATAATTGTTTTTACGTATTTTATTGTTATATATGTACATTTACTCTTTGTGTCATATTTTTGTATTCTACACGAAGACTTAATTTGATATATTTTATTGTTAACAATTAGAGCACCGCTCTCGAGTCCCCGACGAGCCTCTTCCCCGGACCTCGTACGAAGTTGCGACCAGACCCCTTAAATTGTGAAATTATAAATGTGTTAGCGGATATTCAAATTCTTTGATTCGTTTTGAAGAGGCGGACTTATATCACTGGTGCTAGAAATAGTAAGCGACACGCAGTAGTTAAATGGCCATTACTGCATGTCAACCTTAGAGCCCTTCCTGCGCTAACTATTCTTACAAACGTTGTAGATACTTTACGCTGATAGGTAATTTGAAATTGCTCTGCTGAACTAATGTCGACTTTGGTAGAGGCGTAACGTCAAAGAGTTTACTAACAAAACGCGAAGGTTACTCCTTTTCAAGAACAGAGCTCCATCCTTAAATAAGCCTACAAAAGAAAACTAAGTGGTTGGAACCCTAGTGCAAGTAAATGCCTAAATTAAAAGATCGATGAAAAATCTATCATCGATTGAAGTGGCATTCGTCGCAGGTCCAAATTAAGACGACTATTATTCATTCACATATTCGTTATCTAGTTGATAGTATAAACGCTAATGTATTATTAAAACATAAAAAATGTAATTCTTAGATGTCTTTTACACGAGTAGTTTTGTAATTTAGACGTATTCAGTAAGTAACAGAATATAGTAAATAATGTAAGTTGGTGTAAACATACTCATTTTTATACTATATTAATACAACTTTACGGTAATTTCTTTGTTTCTGCCTACCTGTTTTAAAATGTTATATTTCTTTTTCAAGATGTTATTCTACAAGAGGACCCAACCCTCCACCTAGGTAAATGATATTGCATAAGCGTATACTTGAATCGCTTTATAAAGGTTATGTATTCTTGTGTTACTTAATTACTTAGCCTAGTTTATGTGTTCTTGAATTACTTAACTACTTAGTCTAGGTTATATATTCTTGACTGTCACACCTACTGAAAACGACTACTAAAACGTGTAATTTTTGGGTGATAGTACTAGTAATCTAGCAAGTAGCATCTGGGTAGCTGTCATTGTCATTCTTTTTTAACCATTTAATGTCTAAATTTAACACATCGGCGCGCGTTCTGTCACTTATAATGCTGGTTCTAGGTTTCGTGGTTCTTATAATGGTGTGTATTGGTCGTAATGCTATCGCGATTCCTGCAGTTTTTGCACCTACCCATTAGATGGGATGGGCCCTCTTGGGGCAGGGTGACTTCTTGTCCCCGCCATGGTTCAAGCCTTGTTGTGGTGGTGGGGCTCGGTAGGCTGAGGTGAATCGAGATGCCTCGAGTGAAGCGAATTGAACCGAAGAGGGAACAGCACTTTGCTACCCCCTTATAAGAGGAGGGGCCAAGGACCAAAGAAGGCGGCGCTTTTGCGCACGGGGCATGAAATGAGGATGGTAACCTCACCACATCGCACTGTCCCAAAGTTGGCGTGGTTGTCAAGTGGTGCGGGACAACCCCGTCTTTGGAGGGGCGTCGGTCCCCTAGGGAGCTGACGAGCCGTCGAGGTGCCCTAATAATTTGTTGTTCCGAGGCACCTCACTAAAGGCGGCACTGATGGCAATCGCGGTGGTTTTTATGCGTATTCGGCACTATAATGTGCCACGAGCCCCACCACCACCCAGGCCAGTGAAGACGCGTAAATGCGTCTCCCGGCGGCAACGAAAAGGTGGTTGCGTTTGTCTTCTAATTTTATACTCCCCTTTGAATTTTTGTTTCTATTTTGTGCACTAGTTCCCATGGTCTAGAGTCCGTCATAACCATAGACCTCTTAAAATTTACACAAGAGGGACGTGCGTGTGTGATGACCATAGAGATAATATTGATAGAGAAGGGAAGCCAGGTCTAAAATTCTATAATTTAATTATAGAATATAATAAAATAATATTATAATTCTAATTTCGCATTCTCAGTATACTGAAAATCAAAATATACAACAAAATACGGCCCTTTTTTCATTAATTTCTCTGTGCTCAATGCGCGTGAGAGATGAGATAGATAAAGATGAAGATCGCCGTCGTAATTGTCTATGTGATGACACCCCAACATGAACAAAACAATCAACGCTAAAACCACAACTATGAATAAATGATTTATGTAAGTAGATGTAACATCTCCGTATTTTTTCCCAAATGACCAGTTACCCTTTTTTTTTTCGGAGGGATCTAATACTGGTTGGCGGCGCTGGTCCAGCCTGAACAGTTCGACTGACTACGAAGACTTTTTGTCTTCAGGTTTGAGTTACTCTTTAAGAACAAGTTTTTTTAAGAGCTAGATGCTATGAAAGAGCCACAATTCACAAAAAGAGTCAGACTATGAACGTCCGCTTGTCGGTGCACAAATGTAGGAATGGGCTACAATAATTAAGCATGTCATTGCAATCACCATCGACGTTGACCGGCCTAGGGGAACGTGTCCGTTGAACATGACCTTTGTCTTGCCCAAGTTCATCGTAAGGCCTATTGGTCTCGGGCCGTCGGGAGCATTCATTTAGGCTGTGTAAGATTTCCTGCAAGCACTCCAACGATTCGGCCTACAACGATATTATCGGCGAAACGAAAATGTGACAGGTTCTCTTCTTTAACAGTTATGCCGCATTCTGAACAGTTTCGGGGAAATAACATCCCCCTGTCGCACTCCTCGATGCAATTGGGTTGGCCCTGTTTGACCTCCCGGAATCAGAACGGAGATCAAATCAGCGTCATACAATACTCTTAGTACTTCGACATATCGCCAATCGACCTGATATCGCTGTGAAGCTTCCAGAACAGCCCAGGTTTCGACAGAGTCAGAGCTTTTTCATAGTCCACAAAGCCAAGGCACAGCGGCTGATTCTACCAATGTGTCTTTTGTACAACTTACCTTATGGTGAAAATGTGGCCCATGGTGCTAAATCCTCTGCGAAAACCAGCATGCTCTGATGGCTGGAGTTCCTCGAGTTTCCTGGTGATACGATTCGTCAAGATTCTCGAGAACAACTTCTAAATATTGCCAGGAAGTGAAATTGGTCTGTAATTTTGAAGAAGTGATTTGTCACCATTTTAAGAAACAAAACGTCACTTCCAAGCCATGCCTTGGGAGGTACGCCCGCCGAAGGACAAAATAAAAATCTTGTTTAGCTCTCGTAGCACTGTTTCGCCTCCTGTCCTAAAAAGCTCGATTGTAGTTCGGTCCTTCCCCGGAGCCTTTCCCCCTTTAAGCTGCGCATAAACGCAGACTAATCTCACTCAAGCTCACGTTCGCCTGACAAATGTGTCAGACTTGCGCGCGGATCGTGCAGGCTATCGGGATGAGGAGCGTGCGACGTATACAACTTGCTATAGTATAAAACTTCGATCTCAGATAAGATCCCATGCTTAGAAGAAACGGTAACCCCAAAATCAGTACTAACTACCATTGTAGTTTCCGACATATCTAGGGCATAGAACCGGTATTTTAGTTCCAGTCGAAATTTTTCGGATCCTACCATGGTTCGTCGGAAGTAAGGTCGGAGTTTTGACTGTAATAATCGGACACGCTCGCGTCGAAAGCCTATATTCAGATAGCCTCTAACCAGTCGGTGACCACTTCACTAATACATTATAACTGCTAGGGTTTATCACAGGGGAAATATTTTTTTTCTATTTCTGATTGTTTTTATCGGTCGCATCTAGTTTTACAGTATGTATAAATTATATAAAAAAACAAGAGAAATATTTTTTCTGTAATAATGATGATACAGCTGAGATCTTCCAGCGGCTATATTTTAGTTTAGGTATGAGATTGTTCGTTGGTCTTTTATGCAATAAAAAAGGTTGGTTCTAATTTTAGTTAATGTTGTAATTTATTTAACAAAAACAAAGGGATTGCAGATCTCAGTATTTAACATACATTTCAGCAAGGAACAAACCTTGTGCGTGCTCTTGAGACATTGGTCGTCACTAACTAGCAGACAGACAAACTGACAAAGTAATCATTCATGATCAGTTCGCCAATGGTCACAAGTATTTCCTTTAATTTTGTTATGTAAGGTATGAAAATTTCTACACGAGCGCGTGAATTCTGTAGTTGTAAATAGTACTCTTTCTGGTCTACTCTTAGTTTTATTGACATAAAAATATTTCCACGTTTAGTTAATTTAATTAGATATATAACAATTTGTTAAATTGCATAGCTTTTTTGGAAATGTTGCTAATTAGTGTAGACAATTAGTGCAGTCTATGTATCTAATATACTCTAATCAGAAATAAATCGGTATGTAAAGTAGGTAAATAATTAACTTTGATCATATATGGATAATAACAATGTATTGTTTTATTGTCGTGGTTTTGACAGCTGCTGAGCGTTTATAGTCCTCTTTTTGCTCAATTTCGCTACTAGCCGTTACAGCATAATCATTATCGTTCAACCGTGCGTTATAATGCCGATGCCACTTAAGATATCGAGCGTGGGCTGCCTCCGTCTTCATAGACGGGGAGGGTCACCTGGTCCTACTGGCTAAGGCTAAAATAAGTAATTTGCTGATCTAACACGTTTTTTCGGGATGCATTTCTTGTCAGCAGGAGAGAATGGCCCCCCTTTCGACCCAAAACTTAGCCTTGTCGTCCGACGACGTCACATTTATTCGACTTCTTCGGGTCACCTCCGTTGCCACATTAAACCAGTCACTCCAAGAAAATATATATATATTTTTTTTCATTTACAGTTCAAACAGACGCTGGGTGCTTCCATTGCTAGCTCTGGCCAGCGCTGTCCTGATCGGCATAGCTTTGAAGAAATATTATATATCGCCCCAGTAACTGTAAACAAAACTCATCACAACAGAAACCTAGTAGTTACCTGGAGTATTATGTACGAAGCTCGGCTAAATCAGTATATCTTGAATTGTAACATTTATGTGTTAAAAAAATTTAATATACTTTATTGTAGGTATTAAAATAAAAGGTATTTTCCCCATAAATATTACTTTGAGTGTATTTGGCAACACCAAGCAAATAGTGATATTTATGATATTTTAAACCTCTATCACTATGCTGGTATAGGTTCTCTCCATACATTTTCCAAAATGATTCGCGCGCCATAAAATAAATAATTATTACCATGACCAAACTATACCAAATTTCCCAATTTTATATATGGTACATAATTTTTGTATAGGGCAATTGTTGTTCTAATAGAAACGAAGCTACTCAACAATTTTTTTGTAATAATCAATTGAAAAACGTGTGTATGAAACCTGTATTAATGTGTGAATGTAACCTATACAAGAGGTATCACCTAATTCCAACGGTACTGTTACCTCAGTTTGATATTATGCAAGTGGCATTTTTTTATAATTTATATTTTAGTACAATGCAAATTATTTTGTAGTTTTAAGTTTTATTGAAGACAGTAAATGTTAGTAGCGATGAAATATTTTATTTAACACCACCCTGGGAACGGAGAGGAGTAAGTCAAAGTTATGAATTTCACAGAATTTTCTTTGGCAGCCGCAGCGGTTAAAAAATAGTCCGTATTCTGGCTGAATTTTGCCCGCGACGGTCATATCTAAAGGAACTAGCCAATTGCGTTTATCTAGTTTAATTAAATTAGCTCCCCGCTCCAAATTGACCGGGCCCGAAATACTAGGGTTTCGAAATATGACATGTGAAGCTCTATCTTTCAGCGAAAGATCCACGAAAATTACTATTTTGGTCACATATTGATTTTATAAATTTTTTGAGAATATTACTTAAACCGTAAAATCGGTTCAGCCGTTACAGAACTACCCCGTACAAACATAATGACAGGCAGACCGAAAATTCATTAGTGTTATGATAAATTTTGATGCTAAAATGTATGTTGGAAGAGGTAGTGCCATGCTGCATAGGAGGAGGTAGTGCCATGAATAGTGCATGACACTACATCCTATGAAACGGAATTGGGCCGGCACGACCGGGAGGGCCTCTCGCTCACATAATACCGCCGTAGAGCGACATCCTCAGTGCCGCGTTTCGTGCGATTTGTGAGTAGCCGGAGACCCATCGGGAGGGGGGGATGAAGGAGGGCAACGCATCGGCATAGTAATTATGTGGTTATTCATGGACGTCAGTAGTCGTAAAGAGGCTCCGATTTCGCCTTTTCCCCCCTATTCTATAAAAAAAGTCACAGTACTAAAATTGTGTCTCTAATCACGTTCTACCAGTCGCCTTTAGAAAAATAACAGTGTATGTGTCGCAGACGTATTATACAAATTGCCGTATAACAATACGGCTGGCCATTTTCAAAAAACGGCCGTTTTGTTTTGTGGCGGGCCAATGATTAGCCTGATTGTCATTGCGGGACGTTCATAATATGGCGGCTTACGCTTAGCCTCATCGAATATTTTGAATATTTAGGCAATGGCAGTAATCGACATAGGTATAAGATTAGCCCAAATGTTTTGAGTGCCCATAAAAAAATTACCTCGCCTGTCTAGACATAGTCTTTTAATCTATTTGTATTCAACAATGGACGCCATTGTTGTCATGTGAAGCAACGCTGCGAGTGTTAAAATTAGCAACTTAAAGGTGTCGAAAAGGCGGATAATGATCTATTTTAATTTAATAAACTAGCTTTAATGCACAACTAAATTGCGCGGAATTTCACTCAGCCGTGCTCAGCCCTGGTACACATGGGCCCGCCACAAAACAAAACAGCCCTGTTTTTGAAAATAGCTAGCCATAATGAAAATAATCAAAGATTATACAAGAGCTTTGTAAGAGTATAATAGCTACATTCGTGAAGGTTATAGGCGACACCACGTGGCAAGAGTATGATAGCTACATTATGAAGATTATAGGCGACAGCACGTGGCGTATCTCAAATAATAATTAAATTACCACTGAAACTAATCCAATACAATAAAAGTAATATATTTTTTAATAAATGTCTTGTTGTAAAAAAATTTATATTACAATAAACTTAATTTTATGCGGTTTTCACAATTTATGAATAAATTTTTGCAAGTACAACAACAGTAATTTCATTATACTTACTTTTGGGACTTTTTTATAATAATTATTGATTACACTACAATTATCGAATTTATCATTCTTAACTTGCCACGATCCCAAAGTATTCCAAAGGCCTCCCTCCAGCTGACACTAACGGCATTGACCATAGCTACAAACGCTCTGCCTGTGATAAATACTCTGAATGTGATACATTAGTGTCTCTAAATTCTTCAATATCATTATGTTATCTAAGAGCTGATTTATACGTGTCTGAAAGTTTATAATCCATCTGGACTTACACTGACTTCAAAATATTCGTGTGTGTGTATGACAAGTCAGCGCTGTCATATCGTTTATATTTTTTCAGGTCTGCGCTGGTTTGTCTCGAGTTTGCAGTTACTGACCCTGTGTAAATCAACCCTAATGTATTTTATCTAGTTTACAAGTATAGCAAGGCTAGTGATGGTAGTAGTACGGCGAACCCGATGCGTGCGTGTATGTAACTTGCGTGCGAGTGCGCGCCGATCCGCGCCGCGTACGCCAGCGCGTGGTGCACGAAGTGTTGTTCGTGCACGTTGTGAAACAGATGCGCATATGGACCTAAAAAATGACAAACTTGAGAGATTCGCTTTATTTCTCCCATAAATAAGAGTTGCTGCATTGCAGTCGAATCGGGCTGGCACAACAGGGGATAGGTAACTCTCGCACATATAACACCAGGAGGTGTAAAGTGCGCGTTTCGTGTGGGTTTATTAATAGCCGCTGGCCCATAGGAGAGGAAAAGCAAATAAGGGTAAGACATCTCCATAACAAATATGCCCATTGGTAGTCTGAATGCTCCGATTGCGCGTTGCACCCCTATAAAATAAAAAATAAAAATTTATGCAAAACACAGACATCTCACCATTAGCATACACCACCACATCGCCACCACCATGAGCGTTCTCATCCAGCTGCACAGATGCTATTTGCTCGTACGTGAAGCTGCTGGTATCCTCCGCGCTGGGGTCTCTTCTCAGCAGGTGCGAGCCATGCTCGTCGGTGTCCACCGTGTACTGCATGGAGCCGGGCCCGCCCGTGCCGTAGGACAGAGTCGTGTAGTTGATGTGGTCGTAGGGTGACGGACCGACCACACCTAAAATAAAACATTCTGTATAAGCGTTCGGATGTTTAAGGTCGGAATTGCATGTACTTACGTTCAGACTGTAGGACAGCTTGACGGCAACATAGAAATCAACATACACACACACACACACACATACACACACACACACACGAAACACACCTACAAACTCGAAAGATACCATTCTTCTGACGCAGTCGGGTAAAAATGTAAGTTTTTAACACAGGCAGCATAAGTGCTCACCGAAGATGTCGGCGCCACGCTCAGGGTAGCCGTTGATGCTGAGCGTGTGTGTGTGGTCTGACGTCATCACCACCAGCGTGCTCTGTGGTTCGATGAGGCGCAGCGCCGCGGCGACCGCCTGCTCTAGCGCAGCTGCCTCGTTTACGGCGGTGCGTGCGCGCCCCCGGTGGTGCGCCATGTCTATATTGCCACCTTCCACCTGGGTAACATGAAAATTATTAGAAACCAACATAACATGAGGGAGGACTGAAGGAACCCTCTGCCCTCTTCAGAATCACATGATGTGGGCAGTCGCTGATCGTCGTCGCCGGTTCGGACGGTAAGTGATGGATGCGGGGATCCATCTCTGGTATGAACATAACCTGCAGCGTGTAGTACGTTCGTATTCGGCCAAGGTATAAAATATATTACCATTTGCACAAACTTCGGCCTTTGCCAAGGCGCTGAATGCCATCAGGCTCCTCGCACTACTGTCACCGAGGTGTACCGAGCGAACACTCCTGTTGCATGTGGCAGTAGACACATGCCATACTTTATAGTATATTAGGAATAGAATAGAAATAGAAATAAATTTATTCACGACTATTATTCACGAAGAGGTAGGCAGAGGCGTGCTAGTACATCCACAACTCCTAAGTCCAGTAGATATACTAGAACACCAACGATTAGCCATGTTAATGAGGCCCATGAGGTGCCAAGTCTATGGCCATTCCAATTCCGGACAATGTAATGTATGCTCAGAATAATCTGAAAAACATTTAAAAATAATTGTCTGACCTGGGGATCGAGCCCAGGACCCCACGCGGCTAACGCTTTTAACAGGCGACACCCGCACCCTTACACCACAGAGGCGATACTCTATAGTGAAAACGAATTACCATCAAGAAGAACCCATTGGGGTTTTTCCTCAGCACTTTGACGGCGGTTTCAGTCATGTTGACGATGGACGGCATCCCTTCCCTATCCATGGACTTCTCGTGTTCATACTTCAGGTGGGCATTCGAGAAGATACCTGAAAGGATTTAGAGTCAAAGTAAATGAAACACCACATCTTCGTACCCTGTTGGGGATAATGGAATATAGATAATATGTATAGAGAAGGGACGCCAGCCTAAAACGCGTCCGTTTAATTTTATTGTTATTATTATGCCGAAAGAGAGAGCAAATGTGGTTTATTTTCTGTCTGCGTGTTAAATGTTCACATGTTCCTTCTCTATAACCAAGACGGACGCTCACCGTCATAGCTCTACATATGGCTTCCCTTCTCTATGTTATGTCTATGGCCAAACAGCACGATCCTTGCACATTTGTATACCTCCATATAAATTATTCTCTTCGTAGGTACGGACATGCTGGTTGAGTCGGCTCATGACATCACTTTTGGAGGATAGTCGAACAATCTGATCATGGTATGGTGGGTCACGGTCAGGGTCATAAGCACACCTCATGCTCTTACGTGATTACCGACGCCCACAAACATCTACCATAGTTAGTCTAGCCGTATTGGCAACCTTCGGGTATCTTGTAAATTCTAAGATTAAAGTCCTATGTATTATCACGCGAAAGTAGACCTTATTTTAGTGCAATGAACTGGTAGAAAGTTAACTAAAAATATTTAAATATAGACGCAAGAAAAATATCGCTAAACCTTCCGTGTTAAGTTCGGTATGGCAAGCTCTTTTGTTGCAGATCCCTAGTTGTTATCAGTCACGAAATATTCTGGGGTTTCTTACAGAAGTGTGGAGAATATTAGTTTGAAACGTCAATGGGGTCGAGAAAGAATAGAACCCCGTACCCAGCAAATAATCCGTTTCGTCTATATCAACGTCGGCCAGCTCTCCGTAATTGGAGACCACTTTATACTTGAGCCCCCTTTCTCCCTTGTTCTTTGAGTACTGCTGAAGGAGATTGCGACCGTCGCGGCGCGAGCAGCCCCACGCGCTCAACGGGTCGTTGGGCAGGTCGGTGGCGTTGGGGACGAAGCCCTGTCTTCCACCACCTAGGATCACCTGGATTGATGAATTTAAGTTACAAAAATCTTTCTTAGAGTTTAGTGCGTCAAAAGAAAGGTTCAATTTAGAATTACAATCATGGGGAAGGTTATAGGTTGTTATAGTAGGTTCTATACAATGACGCCTGCGACCAATTGAACCGGAGTTATGTGGGTGAAACCGTGGAGCGCCGTTAGTATCCATAATGAAATAAAACTGCAAGACTAAATAATTTTACAATTGATAATAAAGCGCTTGCATGTTTTAAGGATTACCTATTGTTACAGGATAACAATAGATTAAGATAAATGCTCTTAGCATCTGTACAATGAGACTAAATGATAAGAGATGTGTCAAGGTATGTTTGATATCAGTGTAGGGTAGTATTATTTTCAATGAAATAACGCTAAGGTGTGATAACAATGTACTATGTAGATAGTAAGTATGAAGTGAAAAAGTATACGGGAAGGCTTGATTTTTTACTAAACCAAGGTACGGCACGAGAAGTTTGATGACCAACAATCATCTATAAACATACGCACAATTATTATGTAGACATGCTGCTCTCCTTCCCTCCCCTGCAAAATTCGGACGGAAACTTATAAATTGTACCAATGCTTACACAGAAAGAAGATCGCATTTGCATAACCATTATGCGGATGTCTATAGACATCATCATAAAATATTTTCTCTTTATATTATTAAAACTGATGAATAGAATCCACAATTGTTAGACTTACATGAAGATCCCTGCCTGGCCAGTCCTCGACTAGCTGTCTAGCTATATCCTTGCACTCGGCTGCGTCCGCCGGCATGGCCGCGTCGCACTCCCATTGCCGCGCGGCGCTGTGTGCGTACACGGGCGCGGGAGTGGCGTGCGTCACACGCATCGTCGTCACCAGACCTATAATTATAAAAAATGATGATTTTCAAAAAGGTGGCAAACAGCCTTGGCCGTTCAGGCAGGGTCGTGGTCCATGATGTTAGCACACTCCATATTATGTCACCTGCACTCTTGCCACCTCTCAAGGCGAGTGCCGCTTGCGAATCTACCCTGGCGCCCCCTCGCAGGGAGGCGGTACAGTTGAAGTGGTCGAGCGTGGCGTCCACTCTTATGGTGTGCTGGTTCGTCTTGACTCAGTACAGCAGCGTGTTGGAAGTGCAGGCAGTGCCGGGGACCATCATGTTAGCAGACTTTGTAATACCTCACCTGCACTCTTCCCAGCTCTCAAGGCGAGCGCCGCTAGCGACTCCGCCCTGGCGCCCTCTCGCAGCGAGGCGGTGCAGTTGAAGTGGTTGACCGTGGCGTCCACTCCTATGGTGTGCTGGTTTGTTTTGACTCCGCACAGCAGCGCGGTGGCCGTGCAGGCAGAGTCGGGGACCATCATGTTAGCTGAGTAAGTCTGGAAATGTAAGAGATGGCATTACAATTTGCAGCCGAATCGGGCCACCACGACTGGGAAGAAACCTTTGTCAAACATCGAGACATCGGGAGAGGTAGGTATCTGTCAATTAAATTACCAAAAAACATATTTAATAATTTGTAAATTTAAGTAATTTTGTCTATTTCAGATCGTTATTATAGAAATACATATAGTATAATACATAGATAAACATCGATGACCTAGGCCGGATTCAAACCCGCGACCTCAGGTGTTACACGAGGATTAAGCGCGCGTTACCACCTGAGCCATCCGGTCACTCATCCCACCTTCAGCAATCCAACATGCGGGAACTTCTCATACACCAGCCTGTGGCCTTCGCCACCTTTGTATATCCTCGTCGCTGTGACGGTGTTGGGGCCCATTCCATCCCCTATGAACAAAATGATGTTCTTCGCCACTCCGGTATTCCACTTTACTCCCAGAGCTTCGTCCAACTCTTCCTGGGCCAAATTCGTCCAGTATTCCGCATCTGAAATCACCATTCCATTGTTTATCCTAATTTTTGAAGTGAAAACGTTTATAGGAGCATTTTTGGGGATAGGAAAAAACCATATGTCTCGTGACATTATCTCCATTACCGCACTATATAATATAACTATTCTTGCCATAAAAGTTGTAAAAAAGAAAAAAATCATTTTTTTTATTGCACATAACATTTATTACTTTTACGGTGTGTTAGTGTAATACACAAAAATAAAACAATTAAAAAATAAAAAGCTTATCCGATGTTGTCACCATTGGCTGCATTACAGTCCTATGGACACCACTTCGGAGCTCCTTAAGCATTTCGGAGCTCCTTAAGCACTTCGGAGCTTAAGCGTTGAGGCCAGTTATTAATAAAAGCACCCACTCTTCCCATGGGGAAATCTTTACTGCCAAATCGTATGGATCGTTTTAGGACTCCTAATTATCGTGGCGTTAAGAACCATCTGCACTCTCTAAAACTGGCCATAAATCATAATCCAGCGTATTAAGGTCGGGACTAGACGAAGAGTTGTATTCAGCACTGATGAAGTTCGAAACTTTCGCTCCCAATCAAGACAAAGTGAATCGAGTTTTATGACCGACAGAGTCTCGCTGGAAGGTCCGTACTTGGTTATTGGACATGCTGTTTTTGTGGAGTTATACCTTCACAAGAATGGTATGTTGATACACTTGTCGGCATGTTTCGATACCTTTTTTCACATAAATATGGATGTCACCCCTGCATAGCTAGCACCCCACCAAACTATCCCTCAAGTCGGATAATGCCCACGTTGCACTCTGTTGACTAATTGGTAGGCTGCCTTAAAGATTTGAGTACGTTCATTTTGTTTGTCAAAATGTTACTCAATTGTAAAAAAGCTCATCTGTAAACAAAGTTTTTCTGTGACCTCCCTTTGCATACCGCTCCAGTAGTTGTTTCGATTTTATCACCATTTTCATCTTTAATTTATCAACCAAGAATTTACTAGTTTGGGTCTTACAGACTGCAAGTCCTAAGTCATCCCTGAAAATACGCGACATGGTTCTAGGTGCGATCTTCATTTCCCGAGACAAAATCTTTTGTTTTGGGACATGATTTCTTCGATTTCTTTCTTGACGACGTCGACGGCCAGATCTTTCTCAGTCACAAACAGAAGAAGTCTCTCTGTACCCGTTAACAGCCCGATACACAACCATTTGACTAATACCAAGTGTATGGAGCGGTTTAAAATTGCATTTGGCTCTTACTTTGTGTAATGCAATCACAACACCAACATAATATATATTTTTATTTGTAACGCATGTTGCATGTTCAAGCAATATTGTCTTCTAGTTCATATTGGCGATCCGATTGCATTGCAGGCCTTATTTTAGTTACTAAAACTAGTCTCACAAGAAGCAAGACCGGAGAAGTACCTCTCGCTCATATAGGTCATAGCGGCGTCACGTGGCGGCAATGCTTTCGTGTCACGTGCAATTTACGATAGTGAGGTTTCTGAATGTAATACTTAGTATCATGCTGCATTGCAGCCGAATTGGGCTGGCACGAGTTGGTAGGCACCTTACGCTGAAATGATACCGCGGCAATATTACAGCAATTCGTGTCTTCTATCGTGTTGTATGTGATGTCTGTGTTTCCGGTAACTCATTGGAGAAGAGAGGGAAGGAGTGTAACACATCTGCATAATAATTTGTACGGATGTCTATGGGCGTATGTAGTAACCAAAAATCTCCGACTGTTCCGAAACGAAGAATATCGTGATCGACACGTGAACGCGCCTAGTTAGTTATACCTGTCTATATATAATATTTGATAATTTAACTGATCAATGGTGCTGATAATTCGTGGTGGTTCATGAATAATTTATGTAGCATGTATGTATATGTATGTATGTACCGAACTGTTACTTAAATAATTGTAACATTTCCATTCTTTCGTTAAGTTTGCTCACCATATCACATTTTGTTGAAGCGAAACTGAATAAATTGTATTAATTCATTAATACATTGTGTACTTATAGTACAAGCTGTGGCCTGCGGTTAGGGTGGCTATATCGCTAAATGCTATAGCCGGAAAGAACGACATGTAATTTTTATCTTTTGGACAGCATAAATACGATAAGCAGTTTGTATTTAATCGCAGACTTTTTGATTATTTACCTTCAATTGTTCGGACTGGCATACAAAATGCCTAGCTATGTTAGGCTTTATCCGGTCTGGCGGTATTATAAATTATAAATTTCTCATTTTATTGAGCGACAGGTTATTTTTTAAGATAATCGATATTTTAGTTTCCATCTGTTCCAAATTCTATCCGTTTTGTAGTTTTTGAATGAAATAGTAATAAACAATAGTGACTTTCACAAAACTTTCGCATTTTCAATTTTACCTAATAGGATAGGAAGGAAGAAGTTAGTGGTAACTTAATCAAAGCCTTATTAGGCATAGTCGACGCCTGCACCTGAAAAACCGGCCAATGGCGAGTCGCACTCTTTGTGGTGGTTTCCGTTGCAGCAATTGTACCCTGCGTAGTTCAAATGCTACAGGGGACACCCAAACGTTTTACCACGTTATAAGCAAATATTATTTTTATTGAGATAAAAACTTAAAAGCCATAAGGTGCTCAGTTACACCATATGAGATATCATTGCTGCCATAGTTTTTTTTCAACCCTTAGTTATATGTCTGGAATACTACCATTAAAATGTATTTAAATTCATATTATAGGAGTATTTTATGTTTTTCATCTTCAACTTACTCCAAACTTTACACCCACAACCTTGTTATTGTCTCCATGTAATATTACTGTGACATACGGAGAGACAGATAGACGGGAAGATAGACATGATGAAATTATATAGGTTCGGTTTTATGGCTAATCTAGAAAGTATCACAAACTCATCCTGCTCGTTACGCCTTGATATTTATTTAAACTCCAATTATTTTATTACTTATAAAAAGGAAAACCCACGATGTTTAGACTTAGTCAATTGAATTTATCATCTCATGAATATGATTTTGCGTGTTGGTTCTGTTAAATGGACAGTGATAATAAATTGAAATAGTTGATTTAAAATTTAAAACTAACCTTTTCGTAAAGAACATCGTACTGTTAGTATATTCCAAACTGTACACACGGTTAACAAACTCAAGCGCATCTTGACAACTGGCAGGTGACAACTGTGAAATGTCAAATGTCAACTGTCAGCTGCGCCACAATGACTTTGACATTAAATGCCTATAACTATTAGTATGTATAACATTCAGTGAGAAATGAACATATTGAATTAATTGCGCCTTCTTTTATGCATAGTAATATTACATAATGTCATCTCATCGTTTAAAGCTCTATAGATTCTCTTATCACTTATGAACATTATAATGAATGTATTTGCAGTAGCTTCAACAGAGATATACTATTGGTCCGTGAATATAATCAAATTTTTAAAAGACCTGAATGACAAAGTTATCTTTCTTTTTACCTACTTATCGGTCACGTACCTAATCAATGATAATATAATTAAGTCGTTATCGATTTGGAACTATACATCAGGTATTGTGTTACAAAAATAAATCCTGCAGTTGATTTCTACAGCTCCCCACATAGTTCCGTATGTCTGTATGTATGCGACGACTGGCTGGCTCTTGTCCTACAAGTTGGCCACGTGGCGGTCAAGCCGAACTACGAATAGGTCGGTTCGAATCCTGTCGAAGCCATGTGTGGTCATAATATAAGTATTTCTGTAATAAGAGTCTTAAATTTATAAAAAAATAATATTTTTATTATATACCATTGTCTAGTAATAAAATGAAATTAAATGAAAATATTTTACTCATAATACAATTATAAAAAATACTTTTTGAACGTCAGCAAAAAGATAGATATAGAACCGGCAAAAAATTCAGCGGGCCTGTCATAATTTATATTAATTAATTCATAATATAAATAATTAAATAATAAAAATATACACTGAAATA
The DNA here is from genome assembly GCA_017140195.1 of Eumaeus atala. Lineage (NCBI taxonomy): Eukaryota > Metazoa > Arthropoda > Insecta > Lepidoptera > Lycaenidae > Eumaeus > Eumaeus atala. The sequence goes on from JAFELO010003913.1 coordinate 46,840, forward strand.
GCCTGATAAGTGCATCGAACTCGAACATCTTACAATATCCTTTACCACACACACCTCTCGCTCAAATAACAGCAGCGAGCAGCGTCTGTGATGTTTCGTTGGCCCATTTAGTGAAAAGGGGGGAAAGAGTTTCATTAGTCCCCTCTTCTTATAATAAGGGAACAAAGAGCAGCCGCCCTGGTTCAACTGGCTTCACCCATTGTATTTCAGTTCGCCCCAAGCTACTGAGCCCCACCGTCATGACAGGGCTTCAACCATCGCGGGAGGCAAGTCACAACTTCGCTTAGGCGTGAACATAGGATTTTTTTATGTAGAATAGGGGAGCAATCCGTGTATTTTTGCAACTACCAACGCCCATGAACATCCACATAATTACTATGCCGAAGCGTTGCCCTCCTTCACCCCCATGGGCCACCGGATACTCACAAACTGCACGAAACTCGACACTGCAGATGTCACTTTATGGCAGTACTATGTGAGCGAGAAGTACCTCCCCGGTCGAGCCGGCCCAAATCCGTTACATGGAAGCAAGCTCATTTGCAGCATGGCACTACCTCTTCCTGGGTGTGGCGTTAGAATAGTGTGAAATTATGTGCAACGCATTAGCGTTCCGCCACTTTCCTGTCCTACGTGACTACGCGATGAGTACGGCGAGCTTCGCGCCGCTACAAGTATACAGGTCATTGTTACCTGGGAGCTTTAAGTTTCCACTTCTATTGCCAGTCCCTAGTTGATATAGCGTATGGCAAGTATTCTCCGCGTACTTTCCCTGACGTATCATGCGAGTGAATACCTAATTCACCGGACTATTCGATCGGGCCAATTGAACTGCAATGCTGCTATACAAAAGTCATCATCTTCATGAGCCCTTGTCGGTCCACTGCTGGACATAGGCTTCTTTCAATGAACGTCAAGACGACCGATCTTTTGCTACTCGCATCCATCCCGGCTACACGCATGGAGATCGTCTTCCCACTTGGTGAACGGTCGAAAAATACTTCGTTTTCCTAAACGCGGTCCGAATCCAGAACCTTAGTGGCCCGTCTGCCATCTGTTCTTCTGAGTGTGTAACCAGCCCATTGCCACGCATGGCAGTATACTTCTAAATAATGACTAATGATGAGGAATAATGTGTTAAAAGGAAGCTTCCCAGCCTGTACGACGCTGGGACCTCTGGAGCTCAGGCTGGGTGTAAGTAGCCAGGGGTGCCGTGAACCTGCCTTAACAAACAGCAAACTCACACGTCCTATTATCCGATTTGCCCATTATATCTGAATTCAGACTCATTTCTTCTATTTAGCATACACTTTTTGTAATTTCCAAGTTTTCGGCAAGCAGGAGGCACTAAATACATGAGGAGGCAAAACCAGTAAGCAAACTGAAAAAGGTCGAAAACTCCCATATGTTATAAAAACCCCCCACCATTGGATAATACCTTCGTTAATTATTGATGTTGATGAACAATCTGGGTATTTTATAAGCGACCTGCACACAGAGGACGTACGCAGGTCGCGCTGACCCGAGCTGGGGCTGGGTCGGACGCGGTACCTTCTGTAGCAGGTCAGTTGACCCAATAACTGAATCGGGACAATTCTGTTTAAGCGTACGTAATGAGATTCATTCATTGCGTTGCTGCCAACGTGCGATTTTACTACGAGTAAAACGTAATAAATGAGTATCGCTGATACATACAGGATTTCAAGTAGTCAATTAAAATGTAGGTATTAGTTTTAGGTATTAGCACGCATTATCAATATTTTTTAATAAGTTGTGTGTGTGTGTGTGTGTGTGTGTGTGTGTGCGCGCGTGCGTGCGTGCGTGCGTGCGTGCGTGTGTGCGTGTGTGTGTGTGTGTGTTAGTGTGTGCGTGTGTGTGTGTGTGTGTGTGTGTGTGTGTGTGTGTGTGTGTTGTGTGTGTGTGTATGTGTGTGTTCGTGTGCGCGTGCGCGTGTGCGTGTGCGTGTGCGTATGCCTTCTCTTTTTTCCGGAACATGTTCAGCTGAAATACATATGAACTACTGTTTGTGAAATTCGTGCGCCATCTTCGGGCGAGGTCGGATGGTGATGGCTCGCGGCGGCTAATCACATCCGTACTTTTTTTCGAAGCCGTCAGCCACAGGTCCCATCCAGTTGCGTCCTGACGAGCTTTCTTATATAATATTGTGCTTTCTTATATAATATTGTGATTATAATAGTTAATACTTATGGTTCCGACGCTTCCGGTACATGCAGGCATGTACAGGACAGAGAGTCAGTACTCAGTAGATAGTTAGTAAGTTTAGTAACGGCATAGCGAATTGGAGCCGTACGATCGGGAGAGGACCTGTCGCCAGTTGCAACCAGTGGCCCATTTGAGGAGAGGAGAAAAGGTGGGCAACGCATCTGCATGACAATAATGGGCATTGGTAGTCTTTGAAATATCTCCAATTGTACGTTTGCCCAATTACACCATAAAACATCACCCTCGCGTCCAACATCATCAGTCGGCCCTACTATTATTACTTACGTATATGTTACAGCATGTATTACTTGTAGATGATCATGAATGTTCGTTAGAGAGTTTGCCTCGTATTGTCACGCTGAGCACGCCAGCTCTAAGAGACAGCAGCAGAGCACGTAGTGCTGCTCGTGGCGCCCAGTGCTCGGATGTCGATCGATCGCCGGATACACTCTGCGCAGGACACAGCCTCCCTTAAGGCGAAGTGCTTTTCCACTCATAATACAGACGGAAAAAAATGTTTCTTATAAGTTGGGTACACTTTTTATTCTTCCATATTACCGTAGACTACTGGTTGGTGTCAGATTTTTCCCGCGTAACTCCAATTAAAAGCATTCCATTTATTTCAATTACCACCAGCTCAGCCAAAATTTAAGCTCATTTACCCAATAGTTTTAATATTCCACGGTTTCAGAATCACTTAGGGTTCCCATTTTCCCTCTCGTCTTTTCAATTACCTTGTGGCGGTCATGCCTAGGGCTGACTTAATTATTGGACGTCCTTAATTGCCCAATTTTGAGGAGGAGGTGGTGGAAGGGAAAGGCAACTCACTTGCTAAATAATTTTGTAGTCTACAGGCATCGGTCGTCATCAAAATGATCCGACGTCTTGATTGTCCCCTTATACTATAAACAAACTGTCTGTCATATACACACGGGACACACGCGGTTTCTTACAGCATCCATATGCGACTGGTGCTTACTCTTTAAAATCAAATGTGATTCTAAAAAGTATATACACAAAACGTAAGCGCGCTAAATCGGTACACTTGTGTTACGCTCCATTGTTCGATCGTTGTTTCGCATGATTTCACTGCTCACATTTATTTATACAGCGTCACTTCAGGCGATTCCTTCGAAGCAGACCCAAAGATACCTTTTAACGTCCATGGTCATCAAGAGTATCCAACGTTCGTGCTCCCTAATTTCGTAACTTTGTAGAAGTCACTGCGCCTTAACTTATAAGTTAAATCATACCCTCACAGGACCGCCCACAGGCTTGCACAATATCACGTTCGCTTACATCTGATCTCACGTCGAACTCATTATCTGACAGACAGAACAATAAGTAATTAACTTATTGTTGATAAATTAAAAAAAAAATGGTGAGTTATTTTATTTATTCATAAAACAAAGAGATAATCAATTTTCATTCAAAATTTATTAACCAAAACATATTTATTTTAGGTTTTAAAATTAGAAAATGAAATATGTTTTAGTTAATATTTTAGTTCGGCGTAATTCCCTTTATGTTACTTTTATCATGTTGATGAAGAAATGTTTCGTTAAATGTTGATTATATACAAAACAATTAATTATAAAAATGTATCATGTCTTATTACACGAATATGATAAATTTCGATTCTACTTTTGTCCATATTTCTATGTGAGACGCAATTATGAAACATTTGAATTATTCTATTTCACAAATGAATAAACAAATATTATTAATACAATCAATGTGCTTTGAAATGATAAATGGATTCCAAATGTCCTTTGGCAGGTTACCAATGGGTGACTGGTTTCTGTGAATATAATATTTTTCTAATAAACACAGTGGCAAATCGAAGTTGGATATTATTGCATTGTAAATATAATATATTCTCATTGGTAAGCAATTGTTTACATTCAATATATTGGACAATATATTATTGAATGCACCAGCATGTTCAAATGAGTACCTGCCACCAGCACTTTAGAGGGAGCGAATACTATTTTTGTACGGCCCCTTTGTACTGGATTGAATATGATTTATGTGTTTTTACATAATTTTATTTTCTTCCATTGCTACGCGATGTATACAATATATGATCGCAACTCATGTTCATTCACAAAGCGACCAGTTTATGCTCATCGATGTATCCTATTTCATTCATTATCCGAATCACTGTTATATTCATCATGTATTATAACCGATCTAGTTATCTATCAGTAACACAATTAAAAAAAAATAAGTGTATAGAAAAAGTGTTTTGTGATCGTCGGTACAGAATATATCATTATCTTTCGCATCCCGCAAAGAGTAGCGTGAATATAATACATTTCCGATTACACAGTATCAGTTAGTAGGCATCGGGCCGGCACGACCGGGGAAGTACCTCTCACTGACACAATATTGGCGTCAAAAGCCTGCTATGCGGTTTGTGAGTTAGAGAGGAGAGAAAACTTGCTCGTTTCCCACCCCCTTACCTGCCCCCGTATGCCACTGTAAGAGAACGATCGTAACAATATAAGTATGTGTAATTTATATTCTTCATCAGTGGATTTGTGTAAAAGATTGGTACCTTATTACAATAAAACTTTACTTAAACGGATTTATCGCGGCTCTCCTTTTTGCAGCAGTTTTTGCAGCAGTCACGGTCCGAGTAAACCACGAAACTAGTTACATTTGTATTATTGTAACGTGTAACATTTTCGTAAACTTATAGTAAACCATTAATTTATTTCCACATAAAAAAGTAGTTTACAAAAGCAGAGAGGGAACAAAACAGTTTTGATGCCGTGGAACAGACTCACTGTCCGCTGTGCCGTTGGTGCCACGCAGCATTTAAAATAAAGTCACTTTGGGCCGGCACAACCTGGGAGGTACCTCTCGCTCACATTTCCTCCGATTGCTCGTTTGCTCACCTATTCTATAAGGGTAGTTCACCCAACCCAAAAAAAACCTTTGGCGGCTCAGCTTGTAAGAATATAAATCTATACTAATAATATAAAGCTGACGAGATTGTTTGTTTGTTTAAACGCGCTAATCTCAGGCATGACTGGTCCGATTAAAAAAAAAACTTTTCGCATAGAATAGTCCATTTATCGAGGCAGGCTATCGGCTATGTACCATGACGCTACGACTAACTGGACCGAAGTTGCGCGGGTGAAACCGTGGTGTGGTGCTGGTACATAAATAAATAAACATATCATCGACATAGGCCTCTGTCAATGAACGCCAAGACGACCGATCTTCTGCTACTCGCATCCACCCCGGCCCAGCTACTGCACGGCGATCGTCTTCCCACCTGGTGAACGGTCGACCATCACTTCGTCTTCCTAAACGCGGCCTCCACTACAGAACCTTAGTGGTCCATCTGCCATCTGATCTTCAAGGTGTGTGACCAGCCCATTACCACTGCTACTGCAGTGGTTCTTGTTCGCGTGATATTGGAAACTTTAGTTAAACAAAATATATTAAACATAAAAATGACTAAAAAATTATCTTTAATAAACATATAGATTTAGATAATTTGAGACATCAATATTGTTAGTATGCACTTCCACCTAGAGGAGATGATAATTATAATTGGATGCTGTTTTCAGGCGAGAATGGAGCTACCTGTTCTAGAGAAGTTCTGTTTTGTCTTCGATCTCAGGACGGGATGCATTGTCATGGGAGTTGTTCATTCGGTAAGAATATTATTACTAGACAATTTCTTTTCACCAGAGGTACGAACTATGAAGAAAAATTTCAAATATTTCTATATGATTTTTTTTATAGAATAAGGGGCAAATGAGAAATCGGAGCTCTTTACGACTACCGGCGCCGATCAACATCCACGTAATAACAACGCCGATGCACTGCCCTCATCCATTCTCAATGGGGCACCAACTAGTCACAAACCGCACGAAGTGCGAAACTGAAGATGTCACTGCGACATTATGTGAATTTAGATTTCATGGTCCTTGCCTATATGTTTTCTTACAATTCTGCATGTATTAAATATGATCGCTTTTGTAGGAGTTTGTCATTTTTATTATTATTATGTTGAAAGCATACGAGCAGATAACGAGCTGGTGCGTGTGTGGCAAATATTTCGAATATTTCAAGTCTGTTCTTTACCTTATCTTTGTTGCACGGTGCCGATTTTGAGATCATTGATTACATATCTTAGATGTATAGGTAGGAGGTAAAGGAGCAGATGGTGTTTTTGTATGACTACTAACGCCGTCGTTATCAGCGTGATTTGCAGATGAGACTCTTTGTCTCCTCGCCTTCTTTGGCCACCGATACCTTACAAACGACACGAAAGATGACAGAATTTTATACTGTCATCTTTCGTGCCGTTTGTAATTTATCACTTAAACGCGGTACTGTGAGCGAGAGCGGTCCGATCGCGCACGCCCGTTTTGCCTAAGGCTGATTTTAGTCTCACGCCGACGGCACGCGCACCGTCAGCGCTGATGGCCAAGATATATGGTTTGGTATAGCTACGCGTCACCAAAAAACGCTGCCTAAACGCGGTGCGCGTGCCGTCGGCGTGAGACAAAAATCAGCCTAAAATGCACTGGCTCCTACTAAATTTTACACAATTACAATTTACAGATAATAACGCTGGTGGTGGCGTTGGTGCTGATCACGTTCGCCGTGGACATGCGGGGAGGAGGGGAGGGGAGGCGCGATGAGGGAGACGGCGTTTCCTCGGTGGTGTACACCATCGTTATCATGATCGTCGTGCTGCTGTGCTTCAAGTTCCTACTCAACCTGGCCTTCGTGTATGCGGTGCACAAGGTAAGTAATATTTTGTAAGAAAAACTACCTTGCATTCTAGGCGAATTGGGCTGGCACTACTAGGGAAGTATCTTCCACTATGATGGTACTGCAAAATGATTATGATATATTGTTTTCGTGTGGTTTGTTAGTTTCCGGTGGCCCATTGGTGGGGAATAGGGAGGAAGATATGTGCATATAATGTTGACTCAAAATAGGCAGAAATCCTTAGAACATGTGTGGCAGGGCTCCGTGCATATGGTTATCGGCGTCTGTAATCAAAACTATCAAATAATAATGACCTGTGTTTAGTAGTGCACCGTGTGTAGTGTAGTGCGAGCTACGAGCAAGTACGAACGTCGTATCGGCTACGATTTACCGTAGCTTCACTTTCCTATGCTACGTAGCATGTTGATGACGCGAACTCATAATATTTTTACCTGGCCAAACGCCGCTCAAGGAGTTTATGCGTTTTGATTTCCCTCGGATCGGACAGTTATTGAAACATTTCAAGAAATACCACAACGAGATACACATATGTGTGCATACACACTATGAGATACACATATGTGTGCATACACTACTTAAACAAATATGAATACACATTTACTTAAGTAGTGTTACTTTGCTGTAATCTAAACCTAGCTTAGTTAGGGGAAGTGCCGTTATGCTCTCAACTAGCTATGCCACTGATTTGGCATTAATTGTAGTGTCGCCAGAAATATCGCAAATGAGATATAGACACTTGGTGTGTGTGTGTGTGTGTGTGTGTGTGTGTGTGTGTCTGTGTGTGTCACATTGAAATACATTACAGCTAGCGGTTTTATGAAAACCAGTCTAAAATAAACTAAAAAAAAATCAGTTCAAAAATAACTTTGGCACCGATGTTACAAGATTTTAGATAAATGGCTATGCTTACCTACGGACGTACACTAACCCTCTTTAGCTAAAGTTGTCATAAGCCGTTTTCTATTAATTCTGGATACGTTCCTTTCATTTTCCATACTGCAGCGGTGGGTCATAAATTTGACGTTCACAAATATATTTATAATAAACATTTTGATTTTTTGTAAACGTGAACTTGGCGCGATTAACTATCATGTCACCTTATTAGGTCGCTTGTATTTTCCAGGACAAAACAGCGATAATGAAAAAGTACTGTATCTTCTGGATCATATTCCTTGTTCTGTTTATCATCGGGTTCCTCAAGACAATATTCCACATGAGCGCCGGACACGTCATCGCCCAGATCATTTTCATAGGTACGAAATTTGTCAATGAAGTAAATGGTAGTATTATTGCTGCATTGTAGTCAAATTTGTCCCGTATGACCAGATATTTCTCGCTCAGATAGTACCTGCAGTGATTGCAATGCAGTCTCATTCCAAGCGGTTTGTGAACTGAGATTTGTAAGTCTCCTGATGTCCATAGTGGCGATGGGAGTAAGAAGAGCAACGCATCTGCAGCACCCTAGTTGTGCGGATATTTATGTTTCAACTCAGTTTATAACGAATAAAGGATACTTAGTTGCTTGGAACAATGGGAAAAAGCAAGGCCAGTAAATTGTGAAGTAATATAAACCTACAGGGATCGTGACATTTGGCACGCGCTTCCTTTCCACTCTTCCTACTCCTTTATGGCACTGACGTGAAGATGTGTTACGTTCGAGGAAGTTATAAATTGACATCATTTACTTTTCAGCTGAGAACCTTTACTACATCATTATAATACGAAGCTATTTAATATCTATCAACGAGGATGGCGTCTTCTAAACATGTAAATAAAATATATTCTTATTTATGTATGAAAAAAAACATAGATTATTTTTAGAATGCAACATTTATTTTTTTTGTAATTTACAAAGCCTATTTATATGGGTTTTCAATACGACTTAAACTGCAAACAGCTTTATTTAATTGCAAATTATAAAACTTACCTATTTATACAAATTGAAATACAATATTTTACTGTCATATAAATTTTTGAAACTGCAAACAGCATATTTTTAATGTAACATTAATTTTACTGTAATTTTTAGAATTTTTAATACCGTATTGTATAATTATTCAACTGTACTTACATTCATAATACATGCTATTCACGAAATAACTTTTCTGACCGGCTCAGTTGGTTACGTGGGGGTTAGTTCGTTAGTAGATGTTATTATTATAACATGGGCTAATAGGTTAATGTTAAAGTGTTAAAATCAGCCTTAGTTCACAAAATATATATGTTACAAAATTCTATAATTTTCTACAGCGTTTAGACCATAGGGCCACAGTTTAAGCTAGTATGCCTTTTCTGTTGACACGGGGAAACGCATTTATGCCTTTTCACTAGCGGGTTCCTGTGGTGTGTGGGCTTGCAGCACATTATAGTGCCGATTACCCACAAGTACCACCGCGAGTGCCATCATTGCCGCCTTTGGTGAGGTGCCCCGGAACAACAAATTATCAGGGCACATCGACCACTAGTCAGCCCCCTAAGGGACCGAATCCACCTCTACAGATGGGGTTGTCCCGCACTACAGGACAACCCCACCAACTTTGGTACAGTACAATGTGGAGAGGTTCGCATCTTGGCCCCTTGCTCCTTGCGCAAAGGCGGCGCCACCTTTCGCTCTTTTGTCCCCTCCCCTTCCCCACCGCCACGACAAGGCTTGAACCATGGTGGGGAAGCCAGAATGCTTGCTATAACATAATTTAACTGGCTGTGGAACCTATGAAGTTAAGCCTAGTAATTGCAGATTTGTGAATGTGTTTGGGCTATGATGGGGCCCCCATCCCGCCTCCAGAGTTAGGTAGATTATGCTCGACACTCTTTTCTATTCAAATGTTTATATTATTATATTATATAATTTTACATAATCCGTAGATATACTGGGTTGCAATGTAAAAGGAATAGTGAATTATTTTTGGTACACTGATTGCTGGGCGATCACCAAATAAGTAAACGTAAGCCCCTAGTAATGATCAAAGGTGAAAAGGTTACGTATTTGATAATATTATAGTTAATAAAAATTTTTTTTACTCAATTTGCATTATCCCTTTGTTTAATAATTAAAATTTAACGTAGATGATATTTAATTAAAAAGTGGATCGATGCTGCATGGATGAATTTCTGGAATTTAAGTAAATCCCCTAGAAATGAGTATCAAAATATAAATATAATAAATTTTTACAAATAAATGTATCGCATCAATAGTACCAAGTACATTAAAAGTGGTTCACATCTTAATAAATTCCGATATGAAACTGTTTGTATTTATTGGTAACTTTGAATATGCAAAAATTGAAAAACTAAAATATTTTTTAACTGATCTGAAAATTTACCTATGTATCGGAATTTTCAAAACTACTGCCGATAGATGAGAGAACTTAAAACTATCAAGTCACGTGATACGTGGCTAATCGCTGAGTTACGAGCTTCCTCTTAACAATTTTTCCCTTTCTTAACGCTGCCAAAGAAGTTTTCACTGTAGAAATTGGAATAAGATTTTATTGATTTATTTATATGAAAAAAATTTGAAAAAAAAAATGAATTATCTGATACACATACTTATTTGACAAACGTTTTGTAATTCTCTATAGTTTCGTTATATCGAGGGCTTGTGATATGTTTAAATATGTTAAAACAATTTCTTAAAATTTCCATATTATAGCCGCTCTTAGCGCACAAAACTTATTATGTAGTATGTCTACGGACAATTTAATGGAAATAGTAAGAAGTGTTAAAAGTAAATTATAGGTTTTACGGAAGTATTTAATTGATCACATAAATACATCGCATTTAATGTATAATATAAAATAGATACAACCAATTAATTAAATATATTGCAAGGATTTCATTACAAAGAATATATTTAAATAGTTTTACTACAAGCATGTGGTATTTTTTTTCCATGGCGGCTTATGTATTAATTCTTGTGGCAACGATTTGCTAAGCAGTTCAGAAGTTCAGGAACTAAAATTATGTGATAATTCAGATTTTTCGTCATTTCAATATAAATTATCATTTTGAAAACAAAAAATGAAGTTAGGAATGAACACAGTAAATGACAGAATAATATTTAATTATGAAGTGAATATTCTTTTGGCCAAAATCTTACAATGAAACCTTTATTATAAATATTTAATAATATTTCGTATAAAATCTCATGTAAATAACAGTCTAGCGTAAAGTGGGTTGTGAAGTTTTGTTAAAAGGAATTAATGGTAAAATAATCATATCATAGATAATTTATTGTACATATTGTAAAAGTACTCGTGTAGTTGTAGATTATGCTTAACATTACATCACCATATTCGCGCGATCGACGCAATGCTCATTTGCTTCTGTCTATAAAACATCTTCTGGACTGAATGTGGCGCATTAATGTTAAAGAAAAAAGACACACACTTTTTTCTTAGTGATGTACACGCGTTAGAAATTATACTACTTTGGCATAACAGGAGAAAAACTAAAATCTTGACTATAGCTACCTTCAGGGCGTCGACTTTTCGTGAAGGTGTACGCGTACATCGTAAAAAGTACTCTTATCATTTTCCCTAACGCGCCATCAAATTTTGTAAATAGCAACATATAAAGAAAGAAAATATTGCCAACCTTGGCTGACTACGTACCGTCCACCCTTGGGCAGTACAAAATAAAAATATATGCTCTACTTAAGAGGTCCAATACTAAACTCCCTATTAATCTTTTTAGTCAAATTATTTGCAAATACAGAGATAATATATACGTATAATGAAGGAGATAAAACACTTCGATAATTTATTAATTACTTTGTTTATAAGTTAATTCACCTCAAATGTGGCTAACATTAGAGGTGAATGAATTGCTGAAAGTGAATCACTAATGTTAAACAATACCCTAGCAAGTTTTAAACTTGGCCTGAACAGTGTTGCGACGACGGCCTTGTTTCTGTCCCCGGGGTCAACGGGAAATAATTTAGATGTCGCTTATTACATACGAGGCTATTAAAAAATAAATATTCTTTCTTTCCTATAATGCTCTCACGTCTATACTTTTACTTTTTTTTTTGAAAATAATAAATATTGTAAATAAAGAGGTAAAAATACAATATAGATAGCAGTTGGATTGTCTACATCGCCGTATTTCATTACGGCTAGCTATTTTCAAAAATAGGGCCGTTTTCTTTTATGGCAGGGCAACGATTAGCCGGATTGAAAACGGTTGACGGAACTTCCGTCCAAAAGTGACGGCGTTATACGTTATTCAATAAAGTGTCGGCGTTATACGTTTTCAATAAAGTGTCGGCGTTATACGTTATTCAATAAAACTAGCCTTATTGAACCTATATGACTATGCCCCGATAAGTTCGAATGCTTAGGCGGTTTAGGTGTCCGTATGTGACCAATTTTTTTCAAGAACTACCGAACGTATTTTCATGCGGTTTTCCACCATGTATAGAGTGCTTCTCGATGAAGATCTTAGTGTATAATTTGTTACGGTAATAATTCGGAAAAAAAAAATGATTCAAGGCCGGGGTTGATTTATAATAAAATTCCGTAAAACACCTGCTTCAAGGCTGAGGTGGATTTATCAACAAATATCCGTGCAAAGTTCTTGGAATTTTGTTGTTCCTTAAGTTTGTA
>JAFELO010003929.1:4516-18647 GCA_017140195.1 Eumaeus atala
TAATTATAAAATTATAATATTTGTATTATGCATGTCTTGTAGATTGAACGTTTTAATATTGATGCTTAAAATTAAATTTATTACAAATAATATTACAATTTGTCATATTAAGCAGTTGGCCTAGACCGCAACATTTACATAGTGGTGTGGTGTGGGAGGGGCTGATTATCATGTTTAATAGTCCGAATGCAACGGATTGGTATTACTTCTGCTGCAGTTACTCGTATAAAGCAGCAATAGCTGCTTTATACGTACTTTTATACGTACGAGTGAAGGAATACCTAAGCACATATAACAATGTTATTATTTTATAAATTATATTAGTTTTGCTGCTTATAATTATGTGTTCAGAACTTTGTCATTGTATTTTTAGCTCTTCAATATTACATGAAATAATAATATAGTTATTTTTATGTACGTATTATATACACATTCATAACATGCTATTGTATTATTATACCTTCAGAATATGCCATTTTACACAGCCGGAGTTAATTCTGTTCCGTAATTCATTAATATCAATACGCGAATATATTGTAACTGACTCAACTTCACTAGAGTGCATCGGTCCGTTTTCAAAGTTAAAGCACAGTTTTAATGTACTCAATGGCGAGGCATAGCAATGCTAGAATTACTTTCTTAAACCCTGGTTCCCTAGGGTCCCAGCATGATGAGCTCTTGGCGGCCATTGATAAGTACAAAATAGATATTTTGGCAATCAATGAAACCTGGCTTAAAGCGGGGCGCCCGTCACATACCCCGATCTATACGCGATACGCGAACGCGCGGCGGCAGTGTTGGATATTTTATTCGCTGCAGTCTAAACGCTCGTGCGCAAACCCACCCTATAACACCTAAGGTTGAGCAGATGTGGTTATCTTTAAATATAGGCGGGAAAGCATTTTTTATAGGAACTACCTACCGCCCACCCTGGTTATCGGTTGGGATCGGTTCTTGGATGGGCTTACCGAGACGATTGCTTCGTTGCCTGGTAGTTATTATGTTATACTTGTGGGTGACCAAAACATTAATTTCTTAAATGTACAGCATCATCCTTGCAGGATGCTGCAAGAGTTTCTCGCTATTCACAACCTTAAGCAACTCACTTACGAGCCGACTCACTTTACGAGCGAGTGCGAGACCCTGCTCGACCTAGTTTGTTGTAATACAAATCATCTGGACGGAATCTGGGTGGATTATATTCCGGATTTAAGTAGTCACTCATTTATATAGTTTGCCCTCAACGTATTTAAAGATAAAATACCGCCAAAAAAAATATGTTTACGCAATTAAAGAACAAGTTTTAGCCCTAATACGATATCGTGGTTTCGTAGCTACCTCAGTAAGCGGTCGCAGATTGCTGAGGTAAGAAATAACAATAGTTCCACAATGTTGTCTGACCTCAAGCCCTCAAACAGGAGAACCCCACAGGGATCAATACTTGGTCCATTGATACTGTGCCGATATAGTCAAACACATTAAATACTGCAAGTATCATATTTACGCTGACGACATACAGCTTTATCTGTCGTGCAAACCAAGTTCTGCGGACAAAGCGATAACTGAACTGAATGAAGATCTGTCCCGTACTGATATCTGGTCCGATGCTGATACGTTAATACTTAAGTGTCTCTAATTCTCTCCAATTTGAACTATTCAGGTGCTGTAATCGGAACATGCCTACTTTCTAGATCAAAAAACTAATTCAAATAGTACAGAATGCGTGCACCCGGTACTGATTTGAAATCCCCCCACGTGAACATGTTTCACCCAATGTCAATGACGCCAAGATACTCTGAATGTACCGGAGAAGGGAACCTCACTTCGCCACCCAGCTCTTTGGAATCATTAGGTATTGAACACCCCCATTCGACAAGCTCCAATGGGACTGTGACAAAGAACTTCCTCACACCACTTGAGGTTCTGCGTATATGCTCATTACCCAAATCCACAGAACTGCAGCATTTCGGGGTACCTTTCGGTTCAAGGCCTCAAATGGCTGGAATAATTTGCCACCACCTTTGCGATCTTTGAAAACAATATTAATTTTTTAATGCAACTAAGTACATATTTTTATTTCTCACTTCCTTCCGTCTCAACATTGTGGTGTCACTGAACGTAGAGTCTCCAAAGTATGCCGAGTGACATCCTTTTCAGCGCATTGCATTGATAATGTTATGTACGTACCTAATTAATTTACTTTTTATTTCTTCCTTTTTCCGTTTATAAATAATTTGTTTAGTTTACTTATTTATTTTTTAGCACTGAATATATTTATTTCTATTCTATTCTAAATTCAAAGTATAACATCTTAAAGTCAAGTCCGATAATTCAACAAATAACATTTTTAGCATAGATTCGGTCACCGTGTCGGACTCCTGTCGCTTGGATAACTGCATTCCCTCCAACAAAAGCCTCTATCGATCGCTTTAAATTGTTAATCAGGACATAAGAAGCATAGAAATATATATATATCAGACCTCAAAACAGGACTAGCTAGAACAAAAGTTAATTGGGATGTTATAGTTTTGACGGAATGCTGACTTCCTAATTTACATAGCATTCTTCCCGTTTCGAGTTACAACTCCTTTAGCACAACAAATAATAATACCCAAAATGAGTGTCTAGTTGTCTATATTTAGCAACTACTTGATATTTCAGTGGAAGACCCGTCACTTAATAATACCATTTGCCTTCAGATAACAATTGACCCCACTACTGTCCTGCAGACAATACAACGACCACCTGTTTATAAAGATACTTCGACCTTTATACACTCGTTAAACGTGACACTTAGTCACACACTTAACGCGTATAATACAATTAATGCACACTTCGGACATATAAGTTTGTGGAGACATTAACATCAACACAAATAATGAATGTCGTGATTTAAGCAAATACGAATACCTGAATCTGTTAGCATCGCATGGCCAGCTTCCCGCTTGCATGCTTCCTATAAGACAATATGCATGCCTGGATCAATTCGTACTAAAGACTCAGCATCCTGCCTATACACTAGTTGCACACTCTTCTTTAACAGACCATGAAACGGTCCCATCCAACGGAAAGTATGGAACGAAAATGGAAAAATGAATTAAACAAAGTTGGGAAAAACCCGAAACATAAATAGGCAGTTAAAGTAAATGACATAACACTGACTGCTGCCCAAATTAGGAAACAGTCTCCCACAATATAACCTCTATGTAATAAACTCTACTTAAACCTTATTGTTCATCTTAAGAAATGTTATGTATTATGGTGAGAAAAATAATCTATTATTATTATTATTGACCAAATATTTTTTTGAGTTTCTTGATTTACAAAACTTTGATTGGATATCATAGAATAGCTCTCAGTATAGCAAGTAAAATTGCTTAGTCCAAGATGAGCTAAAGATAATTTATAAAACCATTTCTCCAGATTAAGAAACATTGTGGTCTTGGGGATTTTTTGTGCTTGTGTACGATGGTTGGTGGCACATTTAGACGGAGAAGGGGGCTCTAACGAGCTCCATACCAAATTTTCAATACACCATTGATTTTAAATGAAATAACTTCGCTTCGATAATACTATCGCCGTGTTTACTAGATTTGGCTCAGGTGTTGACGCGTCTTATGTTGTGTTGCTGCTATTTTATTGGCATCATCCCAAGAAAACTATGACGCGCCCGATAAAAAGGCAGCCTCTTGAACCATTTTTTTGGTGATGTGGTGGAATGCATTTACGCATGATACCTGGGAGCTTGGGTAGACCCCCATACCTAAGTTGGATTCGGCCATTGGGTAGCAATACCAACTAAACCCCTACGGGAGCCTTCAACCGCTATTAGTGGGGGCCCGGAACTGCAAGCAACAGGACCCTTCCAGCGGCGGACCTTTCCATAACCAGACTTAACCATAACTGTCAGATGCTGTAACTCTAGGCGATCAACTAGTACTTATTGGTAGCTAATTATTAGGTGCTATTCGATTGGTCCGCTTTACCAACATAGTATAATTCGTGACGGTGGTGCTCGTTCTTTGTTTTCTTTCGGAGGGACCTACTACTGGATGGCGGCGTTTATCCAGCCTCAACATTTCTGATAGAGGGGAGATCATTATGCTTGAGTAAGTTGATATGGATAACATGGATATTATCCATACAAATTTCATTACATTTTTACAAATACAATTTTTCGCAAGCAATTTTGTACAAGTGGATAAGTATATTCGGATTGGACACTTCAATTATTATAGAAATCAGCCAAAGATGTTGAAAAAGCTTTTTGTTGTTTACTTTTTGTATTTTTGTGTAAAAGTCTTAGGATGAGGTTTCAAATCATGACTATGGGGGTCAAGGACTGAGAAATTTGGGTTCGGTGGGATTTTACAGCTTCGTGAAGGGCTTGACCCTAATAAGACCAAGGTTTGTACCTTTCAGATAGGCGTGAGTCCCCTAGGTGAAGCCACAATGTGGTTTTCCTTTAAACCTCGAACGTAATTTAAATAAACTTCATAAATTAAATTTCATTAATCTTTTGATAAAAGTTTTGAAACACCACGAAGCAGGTGTGTGTATCGCTGGAAATTATATTCGTTATTATCTACTAAATCATTTATAGGAGCATTAGCAGAATTTATAGGCGGAACCATAAATTACGTATGTTGACCAGATGCCAGTATATTTTATACCACGATTGATTCATCCATTAACTCCCAGCCAGCCGGCCGCTCTGCAGTCGTGTCTACTAATGTTAGAACTGACCTGTGTAAAAAAAAATATCAAGTGGGTAGACACGAGTAAGCTAATCAGTTCATTTTTTAATAAATATGGATTAATAAGTTTTTTAATGTGAGGAACGTGTTTACGCCGCATCAGCATGTTCTGGGTGGGTCGCGGATACAGCGGACTGAAGTCCCTATTGGAGAACGCCGCCCCCACTAAAATCCCACGTAAATCCTCAGCCCCCTCGGGAGAATGAAGTGACTCGCTATCTATTAGCAACCGGTACATCCTGGTGACAGGCTGGATCCCTGTAGAGCTTCGATTGAACTAAAGCCGTAAAGTAAAAATCTAGGGTCGTCTGGAACTCTCCTCTGAGGACCCACGCCAACGTAGGGACCGAGCACCCAGCCCGTGTCAGAATTAGGGAGCGCAAGTGACACCACGTCCATAAAGTCACTTTATTTAGACCTCCCCTGGATTAATGTTTAGATAATCCAGTTCATACCAGTTCCATAAAAAGCCATTGTTTTAATTTGGCACTTACAACAAAAGAGAAACAACAGGCTGGATTAATTTTTAGCCCATCATTGATTCTGTTATATTTCGCCTGCTGAATTTTAGTAATTACAGCCGAATTGGGCCGACACAACCGGGGAGGTATCTCTCATTCACATAACACCGCCGCAAAGGAGGCCTTCGCGCCTGTAGAAAAGCAATAACACGGGTGTCGGTAGTCGTGCAAGGACTCCGATCTCTTATTTATATTTAAAAAAAAAAGAAAAATATATTGTTTCATACGGTTGATCGAATCATTAGTATTGTAGTATACGGAAAAATTGATTGACACTACGACGTGTCTTTAACACATTTAAGACCGAAGAAATCAATGGAAATGCTGTGTTTCTTGAGCTTGTGAGTATCTATGGAAGGAATCACTGTTTGTGGATGTGTTTGAGGGACAATGTAGTCACTGACTAAAATAATTCTATTAGCGCGTATTCGCGTGAATTAGCGCGAGAATGCGCGCTTTTTCGACACCAGTTGCCAGTTGAATCTCTTTGTTGAAACTCGTATAAAATGGTTGACATTCATCTTGCTATGATGTTGCGTATATCAGAAGTTGCAGAAGAAGAAAACGCAGAAAAAAGAAAAAGAAAATTGCGAAATTTTGGAGCTCACGACTTGTGGAAGAAAAGACGTATATCTGGTGAATTCATTTCTTTTTGCGCAGATTTATATCTGTACCCAAGTATTTATTACGACTATTATAAAATGAACTATGATCAATTTGAAAACTTGGTCAATATTTTGAAGCCACACACTGTAAAACAAGAAACTAAATTAACGATACCCATTTCCGTTGAAGAGCGAGTATCAGTCTGCTTAAGGTGAGTTTTACGTCTTTTTGTAATTTTTATATAAACATAACTAATAATAATAACTTCAGCACAAGAAGATATTTAAACTCCTAGTTACGGAAAATTATGAGCTGATAGAAAAGTTAACCAATATAATAAATAAACAAGCTTATATTTGAAATTCTTTATTTTAAAAGATTCCGATTGCCGACTGACCAGAAGGCGCGTAGTTCGCCTAATAGCCGTTTGGCTTCGCGCGAATGCGCGCGCACCAGTGGGAGTTGCTCGCGCGCAGGCGCGCGAATTCCCACGAATGCGCGTGAATCCGCGCGTCTTTTTTTTCCTTGGAAAAAATATGTGCATTACATTGTGGAAATAAGGGTGAATTTGCTATATTAAGTTTCGGATTGACGCTTCGATGCGCTTCGACTCTGCGCTAGTATGAATTGACCCTTAGTTAAGTTAAAAGTTCCTGCTGATTTATGCAATATCAGATTTTTTATAGCACCGACTACCGACGACCGTGGACATTCACATGATTGTTACGCAGATGGGGTGCCCTCCTATCAGTCCTCACCCAATGGGCCACCGACTACTCACAAACCGCACGAAACGCAACATCGACGCAGTCATTACACGTCGGTATCAAGTGAGCGAGAGGTACTTCCACGATCGGGCCGGTACAATTCCGTTGCATGGGAAGAGGTAGTGTCATGCAAGGTGCATTACACTACATGCATGACATTACCTCCTCCTATGCAGCATGGCACTACCTCTTCCTGAAAATTTACATTAATGAGATGTATGTTTCTTTCGTGATGTATTTTAAATCCCATCAGAGGATACAAATTAAAACACTTGTAAACATAAATGAGAAATATCTGTAAAAAAATTAGAATTGATTTGTGGCTAAGTGTTTGTATAAATTTAAATCGTAGTAGGCGTTGATGACGAAAGGGTTGGCCCACTTCAGCTACCACAAGATATAGTTTTTTTCAATGAAACTATTTTTATAGTTCCTAACTATAGGGGGTAACTGCCACTTTCTTACTTTAAATGAGTAGTTGGAGGAGGAATGGGAATGTTAATTGTAACACAGCTAACTTCCTATGATGTAATGTTACCTTAATAAATTATGTACTTAAACTTTCTTCGGGAGTCGCTCTATATGGGTGAAAACTCATAAAAATCCATTCAGTAGACTTTAAGATATATATTTTTTGTGGAACTTTGTTTTATACATAGACCGCAGAGATAAGTATGTGCAGAGATACGTTCGCTTAGGAATGACGTCAATTAGGAATACAAATAAATTATAACAAATATACAAGCAAAGTTAATAACATATTAAAATAACCAATAATAAACATTTTCCTCATTACAATAAAATTACTTTTACGGATCTTATTGTGGTTTATTTCATTATTTAACTAGCCCGTCGCTCCAGAAGCTTTACAGCAACCATGGTCACGGGTGAGCTATGGTCAGTCCACCCGTGTTCACATGCGGGGAACTTAAGGCATCAACATTTTCCTCTACAGCCAAAACACAATCCGTACGTGATAATTTGATGTGACCACGACGACGGTGGTCAAAGTTAGGGTAAATCCAACATGTGTCAGCTTGCGATCGGGTAATCAGGTGGAAAATAAGAACAAATCAAAACCTTTATCACTCTTTGTTCTGCGTATCGATCCAATGACGTTGAGACAACGCACAACCCAAACCGATGGCAATAGATCCAAATTTAAATGACATTTCAAATTTAACCTCCACAGGTTACATTTGAATACAATTGAATTTCATATCGAAAGCTTCTTAATTCTTGAGTTGAAGATTGAAAGAATTTGAGAAGAAGAAGAAACTGAAAGAATTTGTTGCGACCCCAAAACGAAGTCGCTGGTTAGATCCAGTAGGCAAATAAAAGTAGTATTATAATTTTGTAAACATTACACACGTATGCGGCCTACACAAAATAGCTCACAACTCATTAGCTAAATGTTACTCTCACTATTTTATAAAAAATGTTATGTCATTTATACATTTATTTCAATTGAATAACATTTATATCATCGACATTTTACATCTTTCGATGCTACCATTAATCTCTACAAATAACAACATTAATATAGTAGTAAATCCACAAACAATACATCAAATAAATATGATATAATCGACGAATATTACAATCGATAAAATATCGCAATATCAGCTTGTATTACAATCTGTAGCATAAACAATACACAATACAACGCCGTAGGCGGTTACAATGTACAGAAACGTGAGGCAACCGAGAGCGAGTGTTGAAGTAGATGTCTATCATCTATTTATACACATAATCCCACAAGCAGCTGTACGGGATAAAGCTGGAAATCGCACAATAAAACCAACTGGACTACACATTAGCCGAGCATTTATTTTAAGTTAGAACACATTATTTCTACAAGCGGGACTTCTGTAAACATTTAGGCAGCGTAGGTGTGCTGTGTTGATAAGAGAATCACTAATTTTGTACATTAATTATGATCTGAGGTTTAGATAACTTTAAAACAGTGATTCACCCTATGATTACGAAAAAAAATGCCAGAGCGCCACGCAACATGCGTAGTTCATTTCAGCTGGTATTAATAAAGCATTAATGGTTGGATTTTTGTGTTTTACTTCAAGACTAGTAGAAAACGGGATAGATGTACTGGATTTTAGTATGGTCAATACCATACCGTAGATATACATGCGAATGGGTTTTTTGTTATTGTTTTTGTAGTATTTTATTTTAGACACCTAACTCCAAAGTAAACTTTCTTTATACAATAAGTAAAAGTAGTCTTATTGTATTGCTAAGAGCAGTCGGATCACTTGTAAAAGTGCCTCACGGCCCTTATCCATAGACATTCCCCTCCTAGAGGATATTTAAACACGTAGCTGTACTTTGCTTAAACTCTACACCGCTGAGCCAATTAGAACTCTGAAACATCACTTGTAATGCATGACAGTAGCCGTAACTTTACGCCATCGTAACGTTAGAGACGTAGTAATTGCCTACGTAATCGCGCCGACGAAATTCAGCTGCAATAAAATAACTAATATCCACTATTATTGTACAGCTTGGCTTACAGGGTGAGGGTATTCTTAGGGAGTGTGGGGGCGCCCTAGGAATACCCTAACCCTCCATCCAAGCCCAGGGTGACGTAAGAGTCGTCGTCAAGAGCCACTAGTCCCTTAACAACTAAAAATGTTCAGCGAGCTGGTTGCTTGGTGTCCTGTCTATTTCATAGTGACAGTGAAATAGACTGGAGCACCGGACAGCGGTCGTACCGAGTGATGGCGGTACCATCAATCGGATCGGCGACTGTGGCGCCGGTCCGAAACCTAATCTGCGATTGCCAATCCGCCTGCTCAGCGTGGCAATTATGAGCATTTAAACTGGAGTTTAATATTGGAATAGACAACAGCAGTAGAATTCAACCCCTAGTTCCCGGTAGTTCCACTAGTCTTGGCCACGGTTGCAGCCAAGGTAAGGTACAAGGACTGCTAAGAATCTCGCTACCACCTGTTTGACCTGGCTACGAATAACGGACGAACGCTCATACTAGACTACCACTTGGTCGAGCTGGAGGTGGAACTGGCAGAAATCCAATGGCACGTTCTGCGTCTATGTGAAGTCCGAAGACAAGTTAAGGACACCACAACTCTGCCATCGGGTCACCTATTCTACTTCAGGGAAGGTGACACTCCATCACAAGGCGGCGTGGGATTCTTCGTGAATGAGTCCCTCGTAGGCAACATGTCGAAATCTCTTGTGTATCGCGTAGGGTGGCGTATCTCATACTTAGACTCACTAAGAGATACAGCCTCAAAGTGATTCAGGTATATGCTCCAACCTCGACACATTCCGATGCCGTCGTGGAGGTGACTTACGAGGCTGTCTCAAAGGCCTTACATAATACCTCCAAGGCCCAGTTTAATGTTATTATAGGGGACTTTATTGCCAAGGTGGGAGTACGAAATGTTGTCGAATATATAGCAGGGGTCAAATGCTGGGAAACTTCCTCGAGAAAGAGGGCCTCTTCTTAATGAAGTCCTATTTTAAGAAGAAAATAGGAATAGGAAGTGGATATGACAGAGCCCCGGTACTGTGACAAGGAACGAGATTGACTTTATTATGACGGAATGAAAGCATATATTTAGGGATATATCCATAGTCAACAGGTATAAAGATAAAGCCGGAAGCGATCACCGATTGGTTAGAGGCTCTCTGAATATAAACGCCCAGACCTTCGCTGCTCAAATACGCAACGGATTACTGAAGCGATTGTGCAGAATTGAAACGGTGGAAGGTTATTGTGGAGAAGCTTGGAAGAAGTCATCAGACAATGATTAGGACTGATCCTAGGGTTACCGTTTCTTCTAAGCCTGGAATCTTATCTGAGATCGAAGCTTTCTATAGAAAGTTGTGTACGTCGCACGCTCCTCACCCCGATATTCTAAACAACGATTCGCGTGCAAGCCTAACACGACATTTATTGGGCGATCTGCCGCACATCAGCTTGAGTGAGCTTAGTGTTGATCTTGCGCAGCTTAAAGGGGAAAAGGCTCCAGGGAAAACGGAATTACAGGGCGACAAATCACTTCTTCAAAGTATCGGACTAATTTCACTTTTTGACCATATTTACAAGTCATTCTCTAGAGCCTTGACGAATCGCCTCACCTCAAAGCTTGACTAATTACAGCCACCGGATCAGGCTCGGTTTCGTAGAGGATTCCGCACCATGGATTTTCGCCACAAAGCAAATAGTACGAAAAACACATGAACACAATCAGTCGCTGCGCTTTGCCTTTGTGGACTATGAAAAAGCTTTTGACTCTGTCGAAACCTGGGCTGTCCTGGAAGCTTTACTGTGGTGTGAGGTCGATTGGCGATACGTCGAAGTACTGTGAGCATTATATAACGCTACTGTTTTGTCCGTTCTGATTCCCGGAGATTAAACAGGGCCAATCTAATTGCATCGAGGAGTGCGACAGGGGGATGTTATTTCCCCTAAACTGTTCACCCATGTTTTGGAGAACGTCTTTAAGACTTTAAACTGGGCAGAATACGGCATAAATATTAACGGCGAGTACCCGTCACATCTTCGTTTCGCAGACGATATCGTTGTATTGGCCGAATCGTTGGAGAGCTTGCAGGAAATGTCGCACAGCCTAAATGAATCCTCCCGACATATTGGTCATCATCCTACGGTGAACTTACTTTAATACAAAAGTCATGTTCAACGAACACGTTCTTCCTAGACCGGTCAGCGTCGATGGTGCTATTCTCCATGTCGTAGACGAATACAGACGTATTGGCAGACGCCTCGGGCAACTATTGCAATTAGGTAGACATATTTTCGAGAAGGAAGCCGACAGAAGTGTTCAGTAGGGTTGGGCAGCATTCCGGTAGTAAGTAAGTAAGTAGGTAAAAATTTTATTCAGGGCAATTAATACGTACACTGTTACACATTACTACATACTAGTAAAAAAAAATCTGGAAAAGGAAACCACTCAGTTTAATAGTTGTGGTATGGTCAAAATAAAGGATACCACAACCCTGATCTTATGTGGTCCCGTAGGTTCTAATGAAAACAGTGAAGCCAACTTATCAATATTATTTCTACATAAAATTTTATAATTTATGCGTATTTATTTATGTATGATTGTAAACCTAACAACACGACAATTTAAAAATGGAAGGAAATCATAGACGATGAAGGTAGACAAATAATAGTAATATTTTATTAGTGCATACGTAACACCGTAAGAAGAGAAATTAAGAGGGAAGTTTCGTCACATTCTCACGTCGCCTATACCGCAGAGCTTGAAGACAAAATTCTTCGGCCACTGCGTTCTCCCCGTGATGACGTACTGAGCCGAAACATGTCCTTTTAGTTTAGGACTAGCCCGCAAGTTTGTGGTAGCTCGACGAGCTATTGAACGTGCTATCTTGGGTGTTTCTCTGTCCTACAGAATTCATAACGAAGTTATGAGGCGGACAACTAAAATTTCCAATATACCGCGAAGAATAAGTGAACACTAAAGTGGCAATGGGTTGGTCACGCACTCAGAAGGTCAGATGGCAGATGGGCCACTAACGTTCTGGAGTGGAGACCGCGTTTAGGAAAAGGAAGTGTTGGTCGAACGTTCCCCAAGTGGGAAGACGGTCTTCGTGCAGTAGCCGGTCCGGGATAGATGCGACTAGCAGATCTGTCGTCTTGGCGTTCATTGAAAGAGGCCTATGTCCATAAGGGCTGATAATAATGATTATTGTAATAGTTTTAGGTCAATGAGACCCTGTCTATTCTCAAAATGTATCTCGTAATAGAATAGAACTAAGCTTCGCCTTTCCACAATACTTCAAACAGAAGATAGGATAGTCTTCGCTAGTCCAAGGAACTGGCGTGACAATTGCAATTGCAATGCAATCAGTATTTCAGTTAAAATGATCTTTCCCCTATAGTGTAGGAAGGCGAACGAGGAAACGGTGTCTTTTGATGACTACCGACAATGGACATCCATGTGGACGATGCACTATCTATCTCTGTTTTCAAATATATTTCAAAAATGTGTCAGTTCCGGTCTAAAATCACCTGTGTAAAAACTCACTGGAAGTTGAAAGATGTTTTGAGTGGTTGTGCTGTTTTCAAAGGTAGTGTGATATTCGTCTCAGTGTCTTCTTTTGAGTAGAAGATTTTAAGTAACACACGCACACAACAATAAATACGAAATTATACTTACGTAAATGTGGGAAAAAGTAGAAAATAGAACTATAGTATCTTTATTATATTTTTCTTTACTTTTTTCTTTGTCAACTCATTTGTTTGCCAAAAATATTACAATTTTATACAGTTTCAAGAAATTTAAATACTTTCGCACAATAATATTTTTGGACTGTTTCCAAAATATGATAGCTGGCATCCCGCACATGAAACTGCTCTTTGAATCAAAATACTAATAAAAATAATTCGCTACAAAAGCACTTTGACCTTACCGATTATAATATCATTCACAAGTTTATATTTAAAATAACATTTTTAGAGGGCAACTGTATGACTGGCCAACCATAAGCTTTCTGCAATGGCCTAAGTTTTAACTATCCTTTGTCAGTAGCCGCTTATCGCGTTATATAGCCGCTAAATCGAATTGTCAGACATTCACATGCCTTATGCTTGCCTGGTAAATGATATACGAATCCTCCCCCGTTGATTTATTTCATGGAATGTAAATAAATGGGTACGTGTTGAATAAAAACTGTCAAAATCTGTAGACGGAGTAACTGAGTAATTTACTTCTTCCAATCATATTATCAATAATCTAACTACTAGGAGAGATTATACTATACGACCGGCTTCGCGCGTGCATAAGAGTGGCCGGGTTACCTTTAATAAAGTTTAGACTAATAGATAAGTAGTTAATCAGTAAGTCACATGAGTATTATAAGATAGAGCCTAACTGTTCTAATTTGTATTTCAACGAAAAAAATATTAAAATATCAGTTTTGGTCATAGCTGATGAAATTGATACAATTCTCATGTCATTTATTTGACATCTTTTGCTTGCATCTGTGCTATTTCATCGGACAGTTCATTCAACTTTTGAAATTAAAAAAGAATGTCGCAACAACGGGCGGCTTAGTCATACACTCAAATGGATGTCTTCACGTTTTTGAATAATTATTTTGGACCTGAATTCTGACATTTCTTATTCTTTCTGACAGGACCAGAAACATCTGACACCTCCCTTTCACTGCTTGTTTGTTCCCTTATACCATAAAAGTTGGCCAAGTGCGAGTTGAGCGAGAGAGCGCGGCCTCCGTACAAACGGTTGGCATTACAACTTAAATAAGTTAACAAACTTGTATTTATAGGACCTCTTTCTTCAGTTTTAATTATTAAAATTGAACATAACAGAGGGGTAATCATCATCAGCCGGATGTCGTCCACTGCTGGACACAGGCGTCCCCCACAGAGCGCCATAGGCCACATATAGAAAAAGAAGAAGAATCAGCCTATAAATGTCTACTTTGGAACGTA
>JAFELO010003929.1:18891-38778 GCA_017140195.1 Eumaeus atala
TTGTTGACTGCTTCGGACACTTCTGTAGGCATAGATGTTACTACAAGACACGTCGAGCGACGGTCTAGGTGAGATTGTGGTCGATAGGGGACCTCCTTTTTTACCGCAGATGGGAAGTATGCATCCCGATATTTATTTACGACTAGATAAACTTACTATAATTATCTTGGCCGAGGGGTCCTGGTCCCCTTTCTAACGATGGGGGCAGCTCAGGAGCGGCAGCTAAAGTTGGCCTTGCATTATCGTGGGGGCTTGAGCGCTTTCAAAGTGGTAAAATGTGTGTCGTCGTCATCCCCCCCCCTATAATTTTTTACCTACTGGTGGGCGAGGGAAATTGAAACATATGATAATAAAGAATTCAGTTAAAACTGCAAAGGAAACTTGATGTGAAGAAAATAAATATGGTAGTTTAAGAGATACGTGGTTTTTGTGTCCTGTTGCGGAGCGCTTCCGACGCAAGTACGACGCTTGGCCGTTTTTTTAATGTTTGGAAGAAATAATTGTTTGTAATATTTAAAGGACGGCTAAACTATATAAAAAATAACTATGTTTTCTTTTTATTTAATGCTAATAACAAAATCATTATTTAGGTCCAAGCCACAATAGCGCGCATCGAGTTCATTTTCTAATGCCAACGCGTTCCGTCAGCGCAGCTTAACTCATACCTTAAATGACTTCATAAAGTGTATAAACTGTTATAATTGTTCCTTAGAAATAATGTCTATGTTGCGATAATATCTCATCATACGTTAATGAGTTGAGAATACGACACTGCACGAGTTGCGGGCGGCGACAGGCGCGTGTCACTCAATGGCGTTATTGAGATAAATGAACACGGCAAGTTAAGTAGTTAGGATACATGCCGCGCCTGCCACCTCACTGCGTTGCTTGTCATCACGCTTATTATCTATCTATTTGTAAACAGAACAGATTATAAAACTTTATCTTTTAGTAAATGGCGCAGAAGTGTTATATAGAGCCACAAATTCTACACGCTAAAACTCAGATCCAACGGTAGGTAGTATAGAATTGGAAGGGAAGACAAATTAATCTTTAATGAATATTCTTCGTCCTAGTCTTATCGAGTTTCTAAGCATATCAGACGATATCGGCTACTGTATCCAGGGGATTTGACGAGGGCGCCAGTTTCTACACATAGCGGCTGCGACCTGACTTCTCCAACCTAGAACGGAAACCAGACCCAATCATGGATTAGGTTAATTTCGGATATATGTATCCGGGTTTCCTCGCGATATTTTTCTTCATGTAGGTACACTCAAAAAGTAAAACAATGAAAAGCAGTAAAAGTATTACAAATCGATATTTTTGTTTGATTATTTATATCTAGTATATACGTGGCTGCTTTGCAAATTTCTTCTTTGCGATATTGCAAAATAGTTAATAACCGTCTATAAATCCACACATTCAATGTTCAATAAATTGGAACATGATTACATTTACACGCTCTAGCCTCGTCACGAGCGCAATATACTTGTCTAATATATCAAGTACCGGCTGTAATGTAAATACGAAACAACTGCACAGTAAACGACTTTAAATATTCATCATGTTTGATACAGTGAAGGACAGGGCGGGCGGCTCCAGCGGTCTACAGATCCGCTTGTTTACGTTGTTCCTGACCACGTTTCCGGCTAAAAATACGTTAGCATCCTGCCGTTTGAGTCTCACGCCATTGGTCAGCGCAGGAGCCGGGAGACTTAAGGGGGCCGAGTTAACTCCCCCCCGCCCGCCGCCTCCAGTTTTATGTGAAAGTATACGAAAGGCCAAACTCGTAAAGCAGCAGAAAATAACCCTGGACGCTGGAATCAGTAGACTCGCGGTCAGTCGTGTTGTGCGTCTCACAGTGCTAACTAGTGACATCAGACATGGTTCTCGACACAGAAGACTGGGTAGGTGTTGGGGATCCCTAGGAGGGTCTCTGGAGCTTCTGAATGAGTGTCATATAACCAGCTGAAATAATAACAATTAATCGGCCGCTTGTTTCGTAATGTAGGACCGGTGTAGATGTCGTGTAGGGTGTCCACACCGTATCATACACATGGATATTTTTGTAATGGTCATACTGATAATGAGCAATTGTTATTAATCTATAAACTAACCATATGCGATTAAAAAATGTGTACACTGATAACAAGGGAAACACATGCCATTAAAAACGAATGCAATTATATTTTTAATATAATAATAACATTAACAATATAACAACAGATTATGGATTATATAAACATATTTTAATTAAATATTGTTTTTAATATATTCAGGTATTTAAGTTTATTATTAATATAACATTTCTTTATTTAATTATTGGAATTAATATTACTTCCAGAAAAAAAAATATACCCACATGTTGTTTACGTACTTAGACCCATTAACGTGTAATAAATAAATATATCTTCACATCGGTTAGAATGTAAACTTAATTAATAATATCAAGATATTATAACTATTTTTAATAAAAATAAAAAAATGATATGGAAATTTACAATATCTGTATCATACAGCACTTGTTTAACTATTTAATTTACTTACATACGTTCTATATATTTCTAACCCATGTTGCCTCATAAATTTTGTGCATAATAATGAAGAAAATATAATTATAAATGACGGGTTGACGCAAGGCTATAATTCTATTTCAGTTTCAATTGCAGTAAAATAAATTTATTACGTTCCACATACAGACGTCCACGGGATTATGACCTACATACAAGACACAAACTTCGCAAAGTACACGCAATTATTATTGAGCGAAGGTCACTTCGATTTTCCCAAAATATCATATTATGTATGTGATTATTATACACAAATAAACTTCATAACATTACCTACAATAATAATTGTAATATAAAACGCTATAAACCTACGTTAATATCCGAAAGGCACAATCAATATATATATATATATATATTGATTGTGTATCTATAATGACAACAGATAAAGGTAAATATCGTTATATGTATTATTTAAAAAGTAAACTTTGTTATTATCTGTTATTCGAAATATGAATCTGGTATAATGTTACATATGTGATCTAAATTTATAGAATGTTGAATTCATCCTCCAATCCAGAGTACGCTAAAAATATCAACGAAATTATACGATTTCTTTCACTGGTTCTATTTCACAACACACACACAATAATGCTTCCGTTGGATGGATGGATGAAGTTGAAATTGTTTTGTTTTTTTTTCTTATTTTCTCAAATATTATAAACGAGTTATTAGCCTTTGTTATATTAACTAAGTTTAAATGTGGGATTATGTTATTGCTTTTGCTATTTCATGCTAATTCCTATGGTATATAGAATAAGTAGTAAATAATGAATACATACTTAATGCAGGCATGAGTAATTTTTTTATACTTAATTTTCTTGCCACTGCTAATAAATTATACAATATAATATTGTTAACAAAGTACCATGAAAACCTTTATCAGTGGAGTAACTTATCGACTGATGCCGGTGGCAAGTTGAACATGAATGAAGCTAAAAGGACCATAGAACTT
This sequence comes from Eumaeus atala, assembly GCA_017140195.1. Classification (NCBI taxonomy): domain Eukaryota; kingdom Metazoa; phylum Arthropoda; class Insecta; order Lepidoptera; family Lycaenidae; genus Eumaeus; species Eumaeus atala. The sequence goes on from JAFELO010003929.1 coordinate 22,417, forward strand.
TGTTCTGGGGCTTAATAATATTCGATATCCGAATGTTATTGAATGGGCCATTTTTTTTTCAGAAGGAGTGTTGGAATAGGTAACTGATTGACTATTAATACTCATGTATTAGTTATAAAGTTTTCTTTTGAAAACATTCGTTTTTCTCCTTTGGAAAAACAAATATCTTTTGGCAACTTAATTGAAGAATTTGATGCACATTATTTCGATATATTTAGACTGATATGCATAAAAATTTTGTATATAAAACAAAATCCGCAAAAGCTGCCTGTCTGTATGTGATGGATTTTCTAAAAATCTACTAAACGAATTTTTATGCAGTTTTCATCCATATATGGAACAGTTCTCGAAGAAGACTTTGGTGAATCGTTTACTACGGTAATGCTTTAGTCACGGGCGAAACCAAGTCAGATCACTTATATGAAAATAAAAAGCTTCGCATTGTTTCTCTGATAGCTTTGTACGTACGTAAAAGGTTACTACTAATGTTGTAGTATGACAAGTTTGTTTGTAGATGATTTGTTCTGTCACGCCAAAATACTGAACGAATACAATGAGCATTGGTATAAACCGCTCTGTAATTCTTCTTTATAGTATAACGGGACGATCAAGCAGCCAAAGCATTTTAATGACTACCGACGCTCAATGACATCCACATCATTGGTATGCAGATGCCCTCCTCCTCTTCTATCCTCCTATTGGCAATGGATCCTTCTCGAGTCGTGTCCCTCACTACTGAGGATCGTCGCCCCTACGAATGATTTTGTGGACAACTCTGTGCCATCAGCTTCGGTCTGCGGAAGCGTGTACGATCAGTAACGTTGGTGTTTAGTGTAATCCGGATCTGGACGGTCCAGCGCCTAGGGCCGTCTCCGTTACCTTTTTTTATCCACTTTGCTGGTGATCATTAACCCTTCCAAGTTAACATCCTGTCTCCTGGCGATGTGCCCGAAAATTCGATAATTCACTCGTACAGATGCCGGACAGACGAGTGTTTGTACTGAGTTTTTCAAGTAGAAATGTATAGTGTGTTAATATTCGCCCGTTTTAATTTCAGGCTGATGAGCTCCCCCCAGAACAGATCGCCGGTAAGTAGCACTGATTACTAAAATCAATACATATTTTACGTAAAGCTAGTTAAAGAATAAGTTTATGTATATTTAGATATTAATATTTCTCCATGAATAAACCGTGACGCTACTACCAATAGGAGCGGAGCTACACGGGTGAAAACATGAAGCGCAGTTTTGGAATAATATTTGTGGAATGGCCGCCTCGCTCGGGAACGGACAAACACAACTTAGGGATCTTATAAAAAGAGTTCAGTGTTACCTCTAACGCCGGCAACGCGACTGCGAATTGTCTGTTATTGCAAGCGTTTGTGGGCGTCGATAATCTCTTGTCACGTCACTTGTCGGGTGCTTGTCGGTAGCTCGTTTCCCTCCTATATTGATAAGAGAATGTTAATGTGTAAAAACGAAGCTTTGTGTCTATGAAGTCTCATTTAAAATACCAAAGTTAGAATGATGATTAAAAAGTAATGAATAGGCAATTATTATTTTCTTAATATATTATAATTTCATATAAATGCACGTAGTTTTAACTTATAAATAATTCGATATGAGCTATCTTATATGTGTACCTTGCATCTTCTCCTGAATTTCTTATCTATAAAAGTACTATAAAAGCATTTGTAATATTTTGGTTGACTCCACAATTCATTTTAAGCACTAATTATATTCTTATACTCTGTGAAGTTATCACATTGTTCCATTAGTTAATTTTTTTAAGTTAGTAGTCGATATTTAATTGTTAACTACCACGGCACGTCATATCAATTGCCTCTAGTAGGAACCAGTGAAAAACGATGATGAGGTATATATATATATTTTTCTCCCATTTTGTAAATACCAAGCCATCGGTTTATATTTGATATTTGAGACTAGCATTACCAGCTATTTTAGGAAGAGGTAGTGCCATGCTGCAAAGGAGGAGGTAGTTCCATGCGTGGTGCATGACACACAATGCAACGGAGTGGCGCCGGCACCACCCGCTCACTACATACCGCCGTAAAGTGACATCTTCAGTGTCACGTTTCGTGTGGTTTGTGCACTCACAATACGCGCCACCGGCCACTGCCGGTGGCCCATTGGAGGGAGGGAACGAGGCAAACGCATCAGCATAGTAATAATGTGGATGTTCACGGGCATCGGTAGTCTTAAAAAAGGCTCCGATTACTCGTTTGCCCCCTATTCTATAAAAAAATTGTATATATTTGTATATATAGACTATTTTTTCCTGTTCCGTACATTTCGTAGCCTGAACACTTTAGAACTCCACGATGCGACTACGCAAATTCATGATGACGTGTTCTAGCTGGGTAAGGTTTAATTTATAACAATTATAGGTCCTTTCTCGTATTTCTCAGTAAGTATTAAAGTCAAGAAACAATCATTGGTTTACAAAACACAACATATACAGTCAGCGTTTCAAATCACCCATGTAAAACATGTCAATTTATGCTCTTTCTGAAAAAGAACTTAAAGTTATGCTCGGAAGGTTGACTTTACAAAAATAAATATTTATGTTTACAAAAACCGTCAATGACTTTTACGGTTTCTTCAGATCCAGCAATTTTCTATAGTAGATCAAATTTATAAGATACCGATTATATATGTTTGTTTGTATGGTATGTGTCATGGTGGTATGGAGCCGTCCTGCTGATCTATGCATGGAATGATAAGGTAGTTTCGTCTCCATTTGTCAGTTACATCTGAATCAGTGGTGAAATTCTCACAACATAAGCTAAGATCATAGTCAAAATTTCGTTGCCAACCTCGGCCAATACAGTAAGTTCATTACATTTGCAAACAACAGTTTTCATGTTGAACTCTAGCGTTTCAGAAAATGTTATACTACTTCGATCTACGCTCATTGGCAACGAACAACAAAATTTGCGACGTTTCATTTAGCAATTGCAGCCTACAGATACAAGTGTAAGATATAAAATGGCACAGTAACATCATTAAAATGAAAATATTTTTATAGCTTGTAATAATCTTCACGGCAAGTGCACTTCATGCGTAAATTTTACGAAATTCACAATTATCAGCAGAGCAACTGTTGTCGTAAGGTTGTATTTATTGCGCGCGTGAAATATAGTCGAGGCGCACATAAAAATGGCAGTTACGCTGTTGGCTGTGTGCCATAAACACAATTGCCGCCATTTACTTAAGCAGTGGTGCATTATAAATCCAGTAGCTGTGTCCCGCGTTTTAACTTGCCTAAAATCACACCTAGCCAGCGTATTTTTCTATAACACAACTAACCTAAACATAAAAAAAAAAACACAAAATATATTTTTTTAGAACATAACAAATAAACATACACACTATAGAATTTATAGCATTCGTTAAGATATTACTCGTATAACAAGTAAAGTTCGAATAAGATTTGCCTCAAAGTGGGCTTATCAATTTAAGCCCTACGAGATATCAACACACTATTATTTTAAGCTAATCAATTTAATTTGAATTATACTTCTACTGTAATATTAAATTGTACTGTAGACAGATGTATTATGTGATAAATGTTATAAGTGCAATATTTGTTATACTAACTGATTAATTTATACAGCAATGGCGAATATTGTTTAGCTACCTTAACATTTTTCATCCACGTGAGGTGTATAGTGAAGTTACGAATTTTGAAACATAGTAAAATTTAATAGGCATCTTCTTTGCGAGTGGACTTGTCGATGAAGATTATCTGAAAATATTACGATTTATTTTTAGAAGAAACAAAAAAAAACGAAGAAACAAAAAACACACGACCGGTATCAAAGTGATTTATTTATATGAAACGTATAACTAATGCAGTTTGACGATTCAATTGATGGTGGTTCGATATATGAGAGAACGAAAATGTGCGCATGCGCCCCTTTCACGACAAATGGACTGTTCAACACAAGAATATTTTTTTCAATTCGGGTCATTAATTCCTGAGATTAACGCGATCAAAGTAAATCTTCTGCTCTATATTACTAGCACAGAATATTCTTTCGGAATCTTTGAATGATTTCTTAACTTATTTCACTTTTCCTACTCCATCCGTCAATCAAATGGATGTGACTGATCTCCACAACAACCAACTCAATAATTTTATAAATTATAATAATATATAATAAAGTGCGGCGAGTTTATCCACATTAAATAAGACAAGTAGGGGACTATCCACCTGGGAAAGATCTTGAAACACTGTCATAAAGTGAAAGCACGATACTATAAAAAAACGAAAATATTTCTATTTAATACGGAATTATTCAGATATAACAAAGACATATGCGTTTGTTGTGTGACTGTCGTAACTCAACACCTGGCTGTCTCACGGCACCACCTCGCGGACAGCCGTCTTCAGCTGTCCGCTGTCGAACTGATTGACACTGCCTTATATAAATAAACTTTTCGATATAACGCTACAAATAAAGATACTTGGGTCAGTAGCGTAACTATACCTACCGTTTGAGGCTTTATTATTTTAAGATAAAGGGCCTTTATCTTAAAATAATAAAGACGCATAACCAATGGACGTTAACGTACCGCCGACAATCCTTTCTGATCGAGGGCACAGGGCACGTAGCAAAAGTGGTAATTGCTACGGACCCCAAAAATATTCTTCCTTTTCTGAATTGAACTTAGGCTATTGAAGCGAAGAGAAGCCCAATACAGCTTCGGTTGGCTGTGAGTGCTCGTCGGGTGACGAGACTAAGTTGAGGGTCGAAGAGGGTTCCGACCCGCCACGCTCCCGCAGATATGTTACAACAGGGCCTTCATTTATTGATGTACCCTAAATACTTAAAATAATAGTAAACCAAAGGCCCCTGAATAAATTTCGAAAACGGCCCTGACGAAGCTTACTGCGGCACTTCGTGGTGTCCGTGGCGTTTTGTAGTCTTGTCACATTATCACTAACTACTAACAGTTCGTCCAGGCTTCGCAAGGATATTTAACAAATTATGGCAAATATTCCTTGATTTGCAAAAATACAAACGTTATACATTTTAATTTTGGCCTCGTAAACATTACACGTTACCACATGACAAATAATTGAATTTATGACAGAACAACTTCTGTCGGGAGTTAGTAGTTGATACTTGTAAATTCTGTAAATAACTATTTACTTTGATTTGTTCATCACATCTTTAGTTATGGAACTGAAGTTTTCATAGTAATTTATAACGTTTTAGAAAGTATTATATAACCTATGTTAATTAGCGATAATGTAGGATACTAATAGTAAAACAACTTCTCATATTGGTCATTCAATGCAAACGAACAAATAAGTCAAATGCAAGAATGCGACGAGTGACTTAGAGGTGATTCTCCTGCTTTCTACACATCTGTGTACATTTAGTCTCCACTCCGTCTGAGCTTCAAACACTAATCACAGCGATGAAATGTGATACTGATAATATTGGTTTGGAGGTGAATGTAAAGAAAACTAAAGTTTTATTGTTTGAATGGACGTCAGAATTTTGGTGAATGCATGTCAGTGTTTATGCTAATGCATAAGCTCGTTATCAGATGATCCTTTTCTTTTAAAGAGCAGCATTAGTTTAGTCGCCGTCATTAAGTGAGGGAGAGGAGCCTTACTGCTGGAAGAAGTAAATTTGGGATAGAAGGCACACCGCAAATGTTGAAAGAAGAGCGTGTGAACAGAGCGTTTCGGAGATTTCTTAAAAGCACGGTTATACGCCAGGGTCTCCGACTTGCTGCTCCGATTCCCAGCAGTATTGTATGGAACCGACAGTGGAATTTGACAGACAGAACCCGAAAGTGGCGTAACCCTCGCTGACAGCGGCCGTGTAAATGAAGTGAGAGAGAATTAAGATATGAAAGAAAGTGTCATTGTAAGGATGAGATAGTCTAATGCAGTCTTTCTACGTACGTACTCATGTTTATATTAGTAACATTATTACCTAAACATATCTATGGTTCATTCTTTATTTTCGATAGCTATTCCACGTGGATAAGAAAAATTTTCAACTTTCAAGTAACACTTGTAGTCGAAGAATGCAATGATTCCTCTACTAAATTCTTATAAAAACACTAATAAATTACTCTACAATAGACAAGAGAGTTCGAAATTTGTTTACTGGCTGTCGTCCAATAGCGTGAGCAACGAAACACTTGTAACTCTTTGCCCAATTAAGAACATTCGACAAATAATTAGGATAATCTTAAATATTACTAACTTCAGAATATTTGAAAAGATGCCAGGTGCCACGTGGTTAAGCGTAATAATAATAATATCGTTTTTGCCGAATTTCGGCCACGGTGGCCATCACTGTAGAGACTAGCCAACTGCGCAGGGCATATTCTAGTGCAAGAGTGTATGCGCAGGTACAAGAGCACTCCCTGTTCCTTCATTCTCCTACTCCGATTCATGTCGGATCCAGTCATGTCGGATTGAAGGGACTTCAAGAGAGAAATCAGTTGTCTTCGGACTGTTATTAGAAATTTTGAAAACTCCCAATAACACTTTGGTTCGACCCGGAACTCGAACCCAGGACCTCACGGCTGTGGCTGAACATGCTTACCACTAGACCACGAGGCAGTTCTGCAGCTAAAGATATTGTATAAAATTATGCTGATAATGTTTGCGAGGCTGGACATGAGGTCAAGTCTTCGGTTCCACCCATTTCTTGTAGTCCGTAAATAATCCATGGAAATTTGGCAATTCACCTTAACATGTGTATATTAATAGCCTTGAAGAGCTCTGGCCAACTGCTGGATGCTATATGCAGACGCAAGAATACAATAATTTGTATCTAATAAATTTATGCTTATACTCTTCTAGCAGGCTGATTGATAACTATCCGAAACGACGAGCTTAAAAAAAGATTGGCAATCAAAATTTATTACATTATGTTCTATCGACTTTTCGAAAATAGAACGACAAATTTGAATTTATTCGAACTTATAGAGTGTGTATGAATGAGGGGACCTAGAACTTTCTCTGCCGTAAATTTTCTCAACAATGGGACGAAAGGAAATTCGTGCGGTGGTAAAATTTTACGTTTTAGAAGGGAAAACAGCAACCCAGATTAAAGTCTAATTAGACTGTACTTTAGGTAATATTGCTCCTGTTTTAAGTACAATTCACACCTGGGTTTTTCACTCATTTTGTAGTTATGTAACGGGTCTTAACGCGATACTTAAAACACTTATTAAAAGCGTAGCCGACAGCCGGCTCGGGGTCACAGCACAAGGTATTTACTAAAAACTTAGCCAGTTCCTTTTTATAAGTATTTTAAGTATCGCGTTAAAACCCAATAGATAACCACAAAGTGAAGAATTTAAGTCAATTTTGAAAGGATAAAAGCAACTGATAACATTTGGTTTATTTTTATGCAGGTACTTAATTTTAGAAGTCTAATTTGCGACCGGCTGGCTCAGTCGGTAACGTGGCGATTAGACTGCGTGTTTCGCCTGAGATCGCGGGTTCGAATCCCGCCTAGGTTATGCATGTTCATCTATATGTTACATTTATCAAAAAATTTAAATATATTTCCGTTGTTTAGTAACAGTAACATAAGTCCTTTCGGGACTTACCATAGGACTAGACTAACGTGGTGTGACAAATTCGTAGATATCATTATTATAATTAATATTAATCTATCCCAGAGGTAGGTCCTTATGTCTTTTATAGGTTTTTACAGGTCTCCTGGGCGTATACATTTAAGTGGCAGTTTGTAATGTTAATGTGATTAGTATATAGTATTAACTATATATTAATCACTCGTCTGCAATTATGTGGATGTGTATGAGCGTCATTACTTACAAAAAGGGCCTTTACTAACTACAATCGTTTTTCTCCTAAAAAAGTCCGTGTCTAAAGAATAAAAGGATGTGTAATATGATTAATTACCCTTTTTTATACCAACGAACTGATATTAATTAAGATGTAATGAAAATGAAAATGTTATTCTTGTTTCCATTAAATCGAGAGCTTGAATATATATATCTTGCACACAAAAACGACTTGAACGAATTTGAACGGCCCGAAATGATTTAAATGAATTTGAATTGTCCAAAACGACTTATACGAATTCGGACGAATGAAATTTGACTTAGATAATATAAATTAAGTACAATCTAAAGTAACATAAAAACTATAGTTGTCCTCAAAAATAAAACTACTTTGACGGATTTTGTCGCGGTTTTTTTAACTATTTAATGAACCGCGATAAAATCTATGAAAGTAGTTTTATTATAACGAGTAACATCGTAAACTTGCGACACAAATGTCCCGAAAAACATTCTCCTGGGATAGACTTTACATGTGAAGCCGTGGGTGTGCCACAGCTGGCAACGCATAAAAAAGATCAAAGTGAAATAGCGAAATATTCTCGAATTTTTATATTAAAACGTACGCACAGGCTATTAATAGTGAAAAATTAATATTGGGATTTATGTCGAAGCTTCGTCAGCCCGCGTAACGCGGCGCTGCGGTTGGATGGCAGCCAATTTAGCGAATATCAAAAGAAGCAAGCGTGGGGTAGCAAATTTTAAATTTTATGCTAATAATTACTTTGTTCATAGTTCGTATCATGAGAAGTCAATTAATCTTTTTAGTGTTAAAATATTATACGTAGTCTTGCCACAATATTGTAACAAAGAAAAATTTTTTTTAATGACAATAACATTTATTGCTTTTACAGTGTGTCAGTTTAATACACAAATATAAAACAAATAAAACTATAAAAGCTTATTCGAAGTGGTCTCAATTAGCTGCAATGCAGTCCTCTAAACGTTGTGGCCAGTTATCAATAGAAATACTCACTCTTTCCATAGGGAATGTTTTACTACATTGCACTGGTCATTTCTTAAATGATAAATGAAAGAAGAATAGGTTCTTTCATTTATCATTTAAGAAATGACCAGTGCGTTTCTCTCTGCTGCAAGTCCTAAGTCATCTCTTAAAATACGAGACATGGTACAAGGTTCTATCTTTATCTCCCTAAAACTTTTGCTTTCGGACAAGATTTCTTCAAACAATTTCCCTTACAGCTTTGAGCACCTTTTTCGTGCGAACGCTTTGCGGACGGCCAATATGTCTATGTGGTCTGTCACAGACAGAGGAAATCTCATTGTACCTATTAATAGCCCGGTACCTGTATATTTTTTAAAATTGCATTTGGCTCCATACCTACTCTGTCTAATGCAATGACAGTGATTCCGATCTGTTCATCACCCATCCACACAATTTTACTATCGTAAATATTGTACTATACTGGTGCCAAAATGAGAAAACGCAATGAACAATCGTATAAAAATGATAGATTCCAAATTCAAATGTATTATTCTTTTTATTTTGAATTCTAACCGTATTTATGGCCAGACTAAGTATACTGAAAATACTCAACATATCAAGGATAGCTAAAAGTTTTAGAATATACCTAATTCTAAAACTTTTAGCTTCACTCTCCCTATGATTTATCTAATATTTAGCCAGAGGAAGAATTACTGTTACCTGATGATACCTATATGTCTTATATAACATTTAGGCAGGGCAAGATAGTTACTATCCGACTGGCATAAAAACTGAAAAAAAAAATCAAGAGCAGTCGGGTTTTTTGGTGTAGGGGGAATCAAAAAATCGGAGCCTTTTTACGACTACCGACGCCCATGAATATCCGCATATCCTCCTTTCCCACTTTGGACTTGAAGTTTCAGATACTTTGTGATGAACGAGTGATTGAGTGAGTGTGTGAATCGCTAGTATTTAAATAAAAGCGAGGGCTTTTATTTAAATACTAGCGATTCACCCCGGCTTCACGCGTTTTCATTGTAACATTAACAAATTTTACTCTAAAACATCCGTGGAAATCACTCTGTCCATGGTTGCCACATGAAAATCCAATCAGTAAATTTTGAGAGAATCGAACACATACAGACGGACAGCTTCTTGGGACTTTGTCTTACAATATGTAAATATGTATAGAAGGTTTTAATAATAAATAGTCTATTGGAAAATGTTTCCAAAGACTCTAAGAAGCTTCGCAAGTGTTCCTGGGCCAGACCACACAAGCACAGACTAACACTTTTTTTGTTGACGTGGGGAATCGCATTTACACGCCTTCTTCGGCTCCCTCGTCTTATAAGAGGGGGGGAGGGATAATCTTATAACATCCCCCTCGGTTCAATTGGCTTCGCCTGGATTCATCCTAGGCTACTGAGTCTCACAGCCACAACAAGACTTGAACCATGGTGGGGAAGGACAGACTGACTGCTGATCCACTTTCAGCATTAAAATACACTAAATTGAGGAACTGATGATAATGGTACCATCCATTATCATCAGTTTAATTCAGTGAGTATGTGCTAGCCATAGTTTTGCTATCCTCAGGATTAGAGTTATCGCGAAAGATTATATAGTCAACAAGCAAAGTGACGATTAAGTTATCCCATTTAGTGAGGTTCACCTGAACCCATTTGAAGCCCATTCGCGAGGCAATTGCAAGTACTCCGCATGACAATTATGCAGATGTCTCCGGGTATCCGTAATAAACTAGTGAAACACAAAATAGACGGATGAGTCATATTTTTAAAGCCTTATATATACAAGGTATTTATAAATTTAAAGACATCGGCCATATAATTCTATTTACCTTCATTTTATGGCATGAATGAATATGAAATTCAAAATTCCATGCGTCACATTCAAATTCCATAACTTCTTTATAAATATGAAAAAAGTATATGGCAATTCGAAAGAAAGAAAAGTGTATCTTACCAATTTATAAAACAAACAGCTGTGCATTTACAGCAAACCTATAAATTATGAAATATAAAAATTATTTTTAAGAATATTTGTGTGACTTCCGTCCATTTGTACAACGATTGCGTCAAATAATAAATAGCTCCAGATTGGTGGACATAAAATGCGTCGATGGACATGGTGTTAGCGGTGTATTCAAGATATAATAATAACCAACTAATAAATTTATTTAATTTAGCGATGGATCTAAAATATAATAATGAAATGTGACGATTATGACAGTGAGATAACAAAATATCCGAGATAGTGAAGCTTTCAGTGTCAATTCAGTGTTAATATTTATAATTAAAAAGCTGAGAGGTATCAAGGGACACCCGGATGGAGGAATGTAAGTGGAGTGTACACTTTTTGCTGTAGTGCAGTCGTGATAATCTTTAGACTGTTTTTTTTCTGTCTAGCCTCCTTCCCGACGTGCCATGTAACATCGTTCCAAAACTGTATGGCAACCACATGAGCACTACCTACTCCATAACTGCCCCATTCCGATTGGTCGGTAAACAAAACGACCGACGATTAACATCAAAATTCCGAAATCGAAATAAAGTTTGTTGGTGATAATTATAACTTTTAGAGCATTTGGTGTAGTCAACTAACCTTCAGATGTGATGTTAGAGCTCATGTTTCTTTATTTTAAATCGCGTCGTAAAATTATTTTACAAACGTATTTTAATGTTGGTGCTAGAATATATTACCGAGAACATTATTATATAAAGCATCTGTCATTTTAGAAGTTTTTATCACTTTATTTTTTATGTGACCCAATAATATCACATCATACAGAGATATACCAGCTAGCATGAATAGTTATTGTGTGCAAGCCTTCGGTTTCACTCTGTTCATGCGTCATGGTATATAGCCTTTTATGCTTTCTCGATAAACGGACTTCAACTTCAAAATAAAAATATTTTTTAATTCGGATCAGCTGTTCCTGAGATTAGCTCGTTCAAACGAACACACAAACTCTTTACATTTATATTTCGGTATAGACGGTACATCATTATGAATGAAGTATAGGTGACATACGTGGGTAATATCATTAAATATCATTTAAAATGGTTATTGACTCGTTGACAAATGTGGGATCGTTGAATCGTAGACATTTTTAGGTACACTGGATTCCACTCAGTATCTGACGTCATAGCTGTAGTAATACATTCATTACTATAGTTATAATGTACTGACACATTTTTATGTAGGGAATTTCACGTCTGGCAAACACTTGATTAATGAATCAGTAGCCAGTACGGTTTATAAGTTATGACATGTAAAATATCTAGAAATGCGGTATTTTACCTCTGTAGTTATAACTTATAAGATCTTGATGGTACTAAGGCACATGTATTATGTCAGAATTAAAGAAATTTATTTTATTTTTAGAATTTTTTTACAACCGGTTACAGCTAACCCAATTCCAATCACGCGTTGAGCTAATATTATTGATTAACCTATATAATGCGTTACACTACGCACCGTGCGACGCACCGACGATGCACCACGCCCAAGGCCCAAAAATAGAAACATTGCACAACTTATTCGCACTGCATTTCAGAGCATTGAACTGTTGTCCTAATCTCGGCACAGCTCCTCTCACGTTCAGTACCGTTTTTACAATCGACTAACGTATAAAGCGTTACAATTTCAATACAATTTATATTAAAAAAAAAAATACAATTGTCAGCGATGAGTCTTAACGTGGAGGGTACGTAGGTGCAAATTGTAACAATAAACTACATTGCACAATTTAATTTCGATTGAATAAAAATAAAGTTGAGATTTAGAAATGGCGTTGCTTGTTACAGTCCTCCGGAAGGCGTTCGATGGCTTCGACCACAACCGCTCGGGCAGTATTCCGTGTGATTTCGTAGCTGATATCCTGCGGATGATGGGGCAGCCTTTCAACAAGAAGATCCTTGAGGAGCTGATCGAGGAAGTTGATGCCGATAGTAAGTCTAACAGTTTTCCGTGACTAATTATTCCTATGTCCAGTGCAGCCAATATTGTAGGGAGATTATTTGTAATCCAAGTGGTAGCGCAATTATACGCCCTGTAATTTTTGTTATACCTCGATATTTAACTACAAAAAGAAGTGGACCAGTTGTAAATCTAGGTTCAGTTTTTACGGTGTCATAAATAATTGTGTTGTTATTTATTCTATCAATAACGTCGTAGAAGATTGTACTTTAAAATAGCAGCTACTCTAGTAAAATTATAGTTTTTTAAATTAGTTTATGACTATTAAATTTAATTCCTTGAATAATCATGAACATTGAATGTTTATGGTAGATACATACAAATCTTCATATTTTAAGACGATTTTAACAGTTTTTGAGAAATAGTAATCAAAACGAGACTAATGTTATATCTAAGCCTAGAATTTTCCTACTTGGTGACACTTTTTTATATAGAATAGGGGGGAAAACGAGCAATCGTAGCCTTTTTTACGACTACCGACACCCATGAACATTCACATAATTACTATGCTAATGCGTTGCCCTCCTTCACCCACCAATGGCCCACCGGCTCACAAACCGCACGAAACGCGACATTGACGATGTCACTTTGCGGTGGTATTATGTGAGCGAGAGGCACCTCCCCGGCCACTCCGTCCCAATTCAGTTGCAGAAGAGGATGTAGTGCCCTACGTTATGCATGGTGCTACCTCCTCCTATGCAGCATAGCACAGCGTCTTCCTAAACTTTTTAGTATAATAATTACATGTATTTTATTTAAGAGTCTGGTCGTCTGGAGTTCCCGGAATTCGTCACACTCGCCGCTAAATTCATCGTCGAAGAAGATGCTGAAGCCATGCAAAAGGAACTGAGGGAAGCTTTCAGATTATATGATAAAGAAGGTGAGTACAGCTGAAATGTTATTTATTTGAAATTTCAGAATTATTATCTTTTTCACGTTTTTGTAACTTTATTGAAGCATTAGCATTAGCTAGATTTAAAATAATTTCCGAAGGTAAAACCATTGAGTACCCTTCACTATGAATAGTGTTGGGAATTCAAAACTAGCTAATAAAGAGTTTAGCCAAGATCAAGAAGCAATCCCGTATGCAGAAATAGGCCCGAGAAATGCCCGGTATATTAAGGTATCACTCTTAGTAGCTTAATTTAAAACGAATGTTAGTTTAAAACTGATTATGAATATAACGATATCTAATTAAATTTCATTCAAAACCATTGGTATTATAATTAGAAAGCTCTGTATGTCTGTATGTGACCACTTTTCTCAAGATCTACTGAACGGTTTCTCACGGGAAGAGGTTACGGTCGCACCCATGGATAGAGAGGCTCCGATTCTCGAGAAATTTTTTAGTTTATAAATTGGCACCTGTTTTTCACGAGCAAGCTTTGCTTGTTTATAAATTGGCACCTGTTTTCACGAGCAAGCTTGGGTGGATATCTAGTAATAATATAAACCCAACAATTCTTTGCGGTTTTACCCGCTTATATGTAAAAAAATACATATTGTACACCTCCCACCTCCCCTATTTCGCCCCCTTACGGTGTTATTTCTGGCAAATTTGACATACCAAATTTGTAGGTTCTAATAGGTACAGAAGATTCTGTTGTGCGTTATCTGACAGTCAGTCAGTGCAGTGGAAGATTCATATATATCGTTATTTAACGAATGCAAACGTAATAGTGTCCACTCTGTTTACTTCCGTTTTACGTACAATAATCATGTATATTTAACGTCCCCACAAGATAAAGATATGCCAAATTCGAGTGGCTACTGAAATAGCTTCCTTAAATTATGTAAACAGAATTCACTAAGTGGTCATTGTCAAAACAGATTAAGATTTAACAACTGCCAACGACCTCGCACCTAAGGGTATATTATACTATAGTATCGGCTCGGCTTCGCCCGTGAATAACAGATGCCCCGTATCTTAATAAATTATACACTGAAACCTCCTTTCTTCTAAAACTTCCTAAAATTTCCAAGGATAGAAATCGTTCTATACTGAAAACGGCATAAATTTTTGCCGTTTTCAGTATAGAACGATTTCTATCCTTGGAATTTTCCATAACTGAAAACGGCATAATTTTTTTTTGTAAGTAGGTAGTTCAATAAAAATGTGTACAATTAACTAGTCTCCGCTTGCTTGTTTGTTCCCCTATACTATAAAAAAATAATAACAAGTGATAATTTCCTTAGGCAATGGTTACATTCCCACATCAAGTCTACGTGAAATCCTCCGCGAACTGGATGAACAGCTAACGGACGACGAGCTAGATGGTCTCATCCAAGAAATCGATACGGACGGAAGCGGCACAGTTGACTTTGATGGTGAGTAAACCTTTCCACATGAAGGATCACCGTAATAAGGTCTAGGATGAAATCTACATGATCGCCGATCAATTATATGATTCACCTACTGATTTAAAAATGAAAATCACATTATGAACGTCGTCACTTCACTATTACCGGTTCAACTCTAACCATAACCTGACAAGAACCGGCGAAACAAACTCAGCAGTAATGATAACTCGAGATAACACACACATGTCACGTGATAGTAAGTGTGAATGCTTCAAAGTACAATTACCTTATTTTACCGATAATTAAAGCACATTATCGGAAAAATATCGGAACTTAAGCCCTAGAAGACCTGCAAGGCTAGCAAGGGTTCGCTTTCAGTCAACTAACTGCGCTGGGAAGGCGTTAATGTGTTTTGGCCGTGTATGTAGATGTCCTTTTCCTGCTACCATCACATTAACAAATTTTAACGTAGATGTATCGTTAGCTTCTTTTTGATAACACAAATGAATCTGGGCTCATCGAACTTTAGACGAAGTTTCAAGCCGTAGGGATAAGTTTACCAATACTGTTAATTTGTTACAATATCAACTGCATATTCTTTCATTAATTACATGTCAAACCAGCGAAAGACTTTAAGTCATCGATAGAGAATTGTTTCTCTGTTCAATTTCCCTAAGGCTTTTATATTCTTTTTGTTTCAGAATTCATGGAGATGATGACCGGGGAATAAACATAATCCTTTCTATTATTATTTTATACGTTTTTTATGCTTTAATTTAAGTTTAATCATAGACCTGTTACACAATCTATACACAAGGAAGCAAACTCACATCATGTACAAATATACAGTGTTCAACCAAAGCGCTGCTGGTTCATCCAGCTGAAACTTTATATCTACTTTAATATTAAAATATTTAATATACCATATTGTTTTATTGCGCACCTTTATTTAGCCGGTCATTGGATATGAGGGAAAGAAATCTCAAAATAAACCAACAGGCCAAAATATTATTTTAGAGATTTAATGATAAAAATAATAGTTTGGCTGCTTTTGAACTAGGTGCCAAACCGTCCTAGATAACTTTGACGTCACAAAGTAGTTCTGGCTGGCGGCCAGTTGTAAATGATCGCTATTACATGAATTGCTACACAGGTTTGTAAGAACACATCAAATAGAAAATAAGAATTGATATTTTATTAGACTAGCCACTTTCCGTGGTTTCGTATGTGAAGAAGGTTATGGTCTCA
>JAFELO010003929.1:38817-81727 GCA_017140195.1 Eumaeus atala
ATATATTATGTTTGTTTGTTAGTTTGTTAGTTTGCGGTAGCTAAGCAGGGTTTTGACCGTGCTATGTTTGGAGTTTCTTTGTCCGATAGAATTCGCAATGATGCCACAAGGCAGAGCAGTAATGTTTCCGATATCACGCGACGAATAAGCTCGCTGAAGTGGCAATGGACTGGTCACACATTCAGAAGATCAGATGGCAGATGGGCCAGTAAGTTTCTGGAGTGGTGCATCCATTAACGTTGCGTTAGGATGCGTTTAGGAAAAAGTGTTGTTCCACCGTTCACCAGGTGGAGAGACGATATCCGTGCAGTAGCTAGTCGGGATGGATGCGAGTAGCAGGAGCTCGGCCGTCTTGGCGTTCATTGAAAGAGGCCCCCAGCAGTGGACCGATAAGGGCTGATGATGATGATGATATATATACTATGGCATATATCTAGCCCCGTCCCTATGTGTATAGGCGGGGCCAGACTAACGTGGTGTAGTCCACAGATATTTTTTTTGTTAAAAAGTGCATCTACATATCGTGTGGTTGAGCGGGATATCAATGAGCATCATTCAGTCATTATTCCCCTAGGGGAATAAACACACATGAAACAACATTAACCACAAAAAAATGTTGGCTGCAAACGTTAAAAGAGTTAGTTAATGTTTAACGTAAAAGAAATGCTTTGAAGAGTGAAGATGCTTTCAAAACAATATCTGGAAGTTGTCGTCTACTGTAGTCGCTTAACGTAATTTTTTTATAGAATATTTTATAGAATAGGGGGGCAATCGAGAAATCGGAGCCCTTTTACGACTACCGACGCCCATGAACATCCACATAATTACTATGCCGATGCGTTGCCCTCCCTTCCCCCAGCCCTAATAGGCCACCAGCTACTCACAAACCACACGAAATGCCACACTGAAGTTGTCACTATACGGCGGTATTACATGAGTGAGAGGTACCTCCTCGGACGTGCCAGCCCAATTCCGTTGCATAGGAGGATGTGCTGTCATGCACTATCCATGCCACTACTCCTATGCAGCATGGCACTAACTCTTCCTAAATGTACATATTTGATAGGTACACAATTCACGTCACATGCGATCTACCATTAAGCTATTTTGGGGGGGGGGGGAGTGTCAACACATCGGCATAGTGATTATTTATTTATTTATGCTTACATGCCGGAAGGTACATAACAGTTTCCTAATGCGTCCCAACAGGCTACAATTTAACACACGTTAAGTTGGTAATACAACAACTCAATATGTTCATATAAAACATGAAATTATTAACAATGATCAACAAACATCTTACTTATTTCCTAATTGTTCATTACTTATATTTCTAACATTGCTTTTACAATTTTTATTATTTTAATATGTGGAGTATGTAATACATCCAAATCATAATCCTTTTGTATAAAATCGTTGAGCAAGCGCAGTCCACGGGCAAGTGGCTCTTATCTTGCGCTTGTCGTTCTGTAAGATGGTAATGCAAACAGCCTACGACGGCGAGTACGTAATACGTAATACGTAAATACGTAAATGACGTAATTATCCGGCACATGTAGACCCACTCATTCTAATAAAATTGAATTACTTCTCTTGCCTAGTATTACATTTACAACGTAATAAATAATTATGTGGAATTATGTGGATGTTCATGGGCGCGTCGTAGAAAGGCTACGATTGCTCGTTTACCCCGTCCCCCTTTCTATACAAAAGATATATTCGACATATTTTGTAAAATTTTGTTCTATACTGTATTGCAGACGAATTGAAAATTCTGTTCTATACTGTATTGCAGACGAATTGAAAATTCTGTTCTATACTGTACTGCAGACGAATTGAAAATTTTGTTCTATACTGTATTGCAGACGAATTGAAAATTCTGTTCTATACTGTATTGCAGACGACTTGAAAATTTTGTTCTATACTGTATTGCAGACGAATTGAAAATTCTGTTCTATACTGTATTGCAGCCGAGATGACAAGCGGGTATTCACACGTCACGATGAAAGTCAAAGTCAAGTCGAGTTTGAATCTTATCCGATTCGCGAATTTTTAATTAGTCAAATAATATAAACAATGCACTCAATATATGTATTCCTATCATACATTTCTTATACATATATACAATTTATAAAAATATATTCCCATTTTCTAGTACCCGTTACATAAATCCTTCCGGTACTTAGGGCGGCTAAGGCTAGGCTAACGTGATAATAACACATACGATAAAGCCCGAAGAAGATGCTACTATCTCTCCAATCACATCTGTAGTTCCACCCGAAAAAGGCCGCGCGCCCACCTCCGGCGCCGAGGCCCCAGCAGCCACAGAGGGCCCTGATGCCCCAGCAGCCACAGAGGGCCCCGAGGCCTCAGGCACAAAGGGGCCAAATGGCCCCGGCTCCTGTGCCCTTGGTGTCATTGACGCCCCAGGCGCATCAACATCAGCCTCAAATGCTCCCTCAGGGTGGCAAGGGAGAGAGAACATAGCCGCCTACTGGGAATTCCTGGCGAATTTCCTGCGAGCAATTGACCTACGTGAGGTCAAAGTGTTCGTGAAGAAAGTAAGATATGGCTCCATGTCTGAGAAGCTTCTGGCTCTGGAGGTGGTCCTCCAGCTGTCCTCACGCGCTGGTCGAGACGATCAAGCGCCACCCTAACTAGGCCTACAAATGGCTACCACGGGAAGGATAAAACCCAACTCGTTAAGACTAGTGTCGTTTAACGCAAACGGCCTTAGATCTAACATCCATGAGTTGCGGGATTTCCTCCCGAAACATAAAGTAGACATCCTTCTAGTGCAGGAAACGTTTCTAAAACCTAGCCACTCAAACCCGCGTATTTGCAGTTGTAATATTGTTCGAAACGACAGGACCCGTTTCCGTAGTGGTGGTACAGTCACCTATTACAAGAGGTCCCTTCATTGTATCCCTCTCGACCCGCCCCCTCTAGAAAATCTAGAAGTATCTCTATGCAAGCTATGCATGGCGGGCCATCAGCCCATCACCATAGTCTCTGCATATCAGTCAGGCTCGAAACCGCTTCTAGTTAGCGATCTCAAGGCTATATTTGAAATTTTAACGCAGACGACCCAATAATTTTAGCTGGGGACCTCAACGCCCACCACGCGACCTGAGGCAATAGATACAACAACAGTCGCGGGACTGTCCTTAAGAGATATGTCGAAGATCGTAACATCATCATCAACGCTCCGTATATCCCAACCCATTATACCCCGAAGAATAACGGGTATATATGTTCACCGAGTACTACAGATATAGCATTGGTTAAAAACGTTTCACTCGCCATTAAGACGGCTGAAACGTTACACGAGCTTAACTCGGACCATAGACCCGTTTTAATAGAAATAGGAGATAATCGATTTATTAGTAATACAAAAATTAAGAAAAAGATCATCGACTATAAATTACTAAAAGATAATTTAGATAATGTCAAATCGACTGAACTCATCGAGCATCCCAGACAATATAGACCCTCCCCAAGCCGCTATCGCGGCCTCATCCTCAATAACCGCACTACTGGTTAGAAAAATAGGAGAATCGTCAAGAGAGATCTCCACCGTCCCAGAGGACCGTTTAGCTCTCTCTGACGACGTTAGGGACCTAATCCGTCTAAAAAATGCGCCGAAACGTCTGTACGATCGCAACGGTAGCGAAGTGTGCAGGCTGGCCATCTCGAAAGACAAGTCAAAAAGGCTATACCCAAGTTCATAAACGGGAGATGGGATCACTTCGTCAGCGAACAATCTCCGTCTCACATGGCCTACTGGCCGTTAGCGAGGGCTATGAAGTCTGAACCGGTGGCTCAAACGCCACCACTAAATCGCGAAAATCGATTACCAGCAATAGAGGATGACGAAAAAGTGGAGTGTCTAGCCGACACACTAGAGAGTCTATGCACTCCTAGCTCCCTCCCCACAGACCCCTCTCACATAAAAGAGGTAGAAAGTATAGTAACGGCCCGACTGGCTGTGCCACCGGATGATGATGATGAGGTCATACGTCCGACGGACACAGAAGAAGTAAAGGATCTAATAAAGAACCTTCACTCAAAGATGGCCCCCGGGCCCGATGGAATAACCAACAAGGCGCTGAAACAGCTGCCTCCCGTTATTATACACCTCCTAGTGTGCACTTTTAATGCCCTTCTGGCGCAATGCACTTTCCCAAACGTATGGAAGGAAGCCATAGTGATCGGCATACACAAACCGGGGAAACCCCGGGTGGAGCCCACTAGCTACCGGCCCATAAGCTCGCTAGGTAAAATCTATGAAAGTATAATTCTCGCACGTCTTAAAACCGTGATAAGAGAGAAAAACCTATTCATAGACGAGTAGTTCGCATTTCGCGACAGCCACAGCTGCCCACAACAAGTACACCGCCTCACGGAGTACGTACTATTGGGACTCAAAAGACAGGGCCGGCCACGCGGCACGGCCGCTGCCTTCTTTGATGTAGCAAAGGCGTTTGACAAGATTTGGCATCAAGGCCTCATCTTCAAACTATAGCAGTTAGGACTGCCTGACAGGCTGGTACTGATAGTAAACAACTACCTAGCGAACAGGCAGTTCCGCTACAGAGTGGAAGTTGTCCGCAAGTGTGAGCCCGACACACACTTCAGGCCCCCTTGTGTCGGCTGGATGGTGCGTAAATGCATTTTTTCTGCTAGAACCAATACGATATACACCGCTGGTACCGGTCGAGCGGTGAAATCTTACATATAGTGACACAGTTATAACGTATGACTGACAGAATGTCAAACTCACACACCGCTTACGGAAAAAAGCCCTGGTTCGAATCCGTAAGTCGAGAGATTAGATTGATAGAAATAAAATACAGCCACTCTCATAGCGGGAAGTCTTTCCCATCTGCAAGAGAGAGGGGGTCAACCTTGTCTCGTCGCCAGACGAGGACTCATAGCAATCCGGTGAAGCTTTATTGGGCTTCTCTTCGCTTCCACAGCAAAAGTTCAGGTCCGAAAAATAAGGTATGATAATTCAACTGATTAATTGATGTCTTAACACTCGAATGTCACGGATTTTATCGCGGCTTATTTCATTATTTAACTAGCCCAACGTTTCACTGTCGCGACGTGGACTGTATAGGACAGTCCACCCGTGACCATGGTTGCTGTAAAGCTTCAGAAACGTCAGTCTAGTTAAATAGTTAAATAAACCGCGATAAAATCCTTAAAAATAGTTTTATTGTAATCAACTTATTCACATTATGGTTATCACGTAATACCCGATATTACGAATGCTTAAGAAATATATTCGAAATAAGACTGAATTCGTCCGTGGCCCGATGTATTTATACCTACCGCAGGGCACCAGCTAAACCACACGCACAGTATCAGCTTTATTATACACAAATCTCCTTATAGAATACAAGAATAGACACCGTGACTCAGTCTTTTTAAAGCTCTGCTCCTACAATATAACACTCATTCCAATGAAAAGGCAAGCTGTAGGCTACATCTTATACAACTACATTTATCTTATTTGATACCTTGTAGTCCTTTTCGGGTCACATTTTGTAAACAGTTGCGCGTGTATGAACTCGGGGCTTTTACTATATGGAAACCAAATTTCGTCAAAATGGTTGTTTAGTCGTGACGATGCCACAGGTAGAATTATTTTCGTATTTATAACATAAGTGCCTACAATCCATATCTATCTTACCGGTAGGGTTCAGGAGTAGAGGCCGCGTTTGGGAAAACGAAGTGTTGGTCGACCGTTCACCAGGTGGGAAGACGACCTCCGTGCAGTAGCCGGTCCGGGATGGATGCGAGTTGAAGGCTATCGGTCGTCTTGGAGTTCATTGGCAGGGGTATATGTCCAGCAGTGGACCGATGACGGCCGATGATGATGATACTTACTATAGTATAAAGTGTTCAGAAGGTGTCTGGTGTATGTATTTCCTCAAAACCTACTGAACTGATTTCTATGCGTTTTACACATGTGGCTAGAACGATTCACGGGGAAGGTTCGAGTGTATAATTTACTCATGGTAAAGGAGGGAGAATGGATGCGAGTAGCAGGAGATCGGTCATCTTGGCGTTCATTAAATGAGGCGTATCTCCAGCAGTGGACCGACAAGGCTGATAATGATGATGATGAAAGGAGGGAGTAATTGCTAGTAGTATATATTAAAGTAGAAACAATGAGTCAACATCTCATAAAGAGCTCGACTTAAGTCTGAGCTCCTGAAATAAAACACTATATTCTTATGAAAAGACAAGTCTCAAAGCTTTATTATTTATTTAATATTATATCCTGGATCTCTTTAAGTAGGTATATTATCATATTGTATTGAAATATCTAGTCATACAGTTTGTTAGATAAATGCAATAAAATAGAGCAATTCGGCATGTAAATAAAGGAAAGCATATTTATGTGAATGAAATAAAACAGATGTTTCGATATATTGTAATAAAAATTGCTTTAATTATAAGCAAGATTATAATATGTTACTAATTTATAATTATAATACATCAGTAGTATGGCGACATTACTAACCTAGCGTAAAATAAAAATAATTCTTTTCCCAAAATAATTTACGAGTCTACTTAAAACGTAGACCCGGATTTAATTTAAACTTATAAAAAATCATACGGTTATAAAAGTAGATAAGAATAAGATAAAAGTACGTAGAAAATTGTCAAAATTTTATTCGGGACTATGTGCGTTAAATATCTATTTCTCTTCCCTTGCAAGTTATCTATTTATCTATAAATAAACATTAATATTTAAACATTGATCACAGGAAATGAATTCACACGGCAATTGGCCAGATTTTGACCCTTACTGCCTTACTCGAGCTGATCTGGCATTTACTGGAATGTTTGCTCAGGTATACCTGAACCGTAAAGGCTATTGTATAATATAGATAACATGACGAAAGGCAAATATTTTTTACATGTTAGACATAGGATAATTTTACATACACATTATGTATGAAGAACATGGAGCCAAATAGGCAACATACGAGCAAAATGCTTAATATACGTACATATACTAGTACTTGCTGGTAATGTAAACACAGAATATATAATAACTTACTAACTTAGGCATGTATGGCAGTCATAATTGTTTTGAATGTCGATAACTTAAAATTATAATTTATATGTAGAACACATAGAAGCGTCAAAGGGATTTCAGAATACCGATGTAGGCGCATTGAAGAATTTGCTACTGTAATTACATCACAATTCTAGAATGATTTAAATTGAATATTAATTAAAAAACCGTCTCCTGATAAACGTAGTAGAATAAATAAAAATACTTTTGAGTAAATAATAAATCTACACAACAAAGATATATTGAAAATAATAGAACTGAAAAATATAACGACATTGAAAAAGATGAAAAGAGACCATAGACAAAATATATATTTGTCGTCATTACACAAATGAGTCTGTAAAAAAAGAAGGATTATAAGTCGAACAATTTTTAAGGACAATTTAAATTCATTGGTAACGCTTTGAATTAGTAAATACACTTAACTAAAAACTTAAGATATTTAAAGTTAAGTGGAATAGATCATATGTACAGAACATACAACAATTGTCAATACAGCATCTTCGCACACATAGAAAGCAATACCATGACTTCGCACACCATCACATTAGCACCTAAGGTGTTATTAGCGTCTGGGCTTAAGGTTTTGTGTAAGAGCTCATTAACTAACTAAATATGAGATCTCAATTTGAACTATTTTACCGATCTTTATTCATATTCAAAAACTAAATATCACATTTTGTTGATAAATAGCAAATTAGCCAAAACCGAACTCTTAACAAAAACGTATGCTTTCTATAAGCTATAAGAGTAAATATTACAAGGTTAAGCATTATAGTTTTTTTTTACTAAATAGTTATATCATATTTAAAATACACATTCATTCATTGAAATAAATTAATCTAAAATATATTTATAAAATTGTCTATATTCTACATTGTCTATTGTCGCCTTTAAAAGAAACGTTCTGCAAGGCAATACATTGGTGTCAGTTTAATATTAACATAAAAGTAGATTACGAATACTGTTCAAATAAAAGATCTTGATTCCTTGTAAACAAACACAATCCTGCACTCTCGCACGCTCCATACTCCGTCTCAATGCACTCTGGAACAAATAGACAAACCATTATAATTTGACCAGTGTTAGTAAAGATCTTACCCACTACTACTATATCTCACCCACTAAAATTATACATGCGAAAGTTTCCACGTGGTTGATACTCTTTTGTGCAATAACCCCTAGATAGGTAATATCGGATGAAGTTTGATGAAAGTATACTTTGGAATAACGAAAACACTTTTTAACCTGGAAATATGAGGCTATTCGTTCCATTGTGCCTGATATTATACGTGCAAAATCGCGAGGCACAACTTGTATTAAATTATTCACTGGTGTGTTAAGATCGTCAATTAGATATATTCTACTACGCATATGGAAACATAAAGAATGCTATACGTAGCCAGAATAAAGGATTTTTGTACATATATTTGTAAAAAATGCAATTGTTAAATGATATTGTTTTACTACCGGAATTAATGTATTTTTTCACAATAGAGACAAACAATGAACAATAATAATTTGATAATTGAATCTAAGATCTCAGTACCGGTGATTATCCGCACCACCGCCAGACCGATAGGCAGGGGAACGGCGCGTGCGGTGAATTATTTATATCCGTCTGTACGTGCGAGACGTACGTAATGTGCGATCATAATATTAATAAAAAAATATTATTAAAACGCTCACCTTGCTATGCCACGAAGGCACAATGACTAGTATTTCGGTTGCATTAATAATCTAATCGTGAATTCTAAGCGGCGGAGGTCGAGAACGACTGGTGTTTCGTTTAGGAATAGAGCCTAACTCCAACAAACTCTGGTTCGGATCTTTGGGTTTGACAGCTCGGTTCGCGCCCTTCCGTCCGCGACTGAGCCAGGGCGGCGGGACGCCCTCACACCAGGCGGCTCGCATCCAGTCTTGAGGCTCCGCCCCTACCCGCTTGCACTCTCTGGCGTAGGCCCTGTACGCGGCGCAGTGACATCCGACTCCCGTACAGCTGCACGCATCTAGCAGACACGCCTCCTTATAGTTGTGTGGGTTCACCTTGGCTCCGCACTCTGCGAACACTTCATGACGTTCGAAGGCTCGACATAAGCGTCGGACTTTCGGTAGCTTTGATTGGCGACATCGGATGTTCCCACCGGGACGTTCCTGCCGCCGAGTGCAGGCGTGGCGCCCTCCGATCCTCCACGAGGACCCGAACCGCCAGGTATCGTTCAGTAATCTTCCGTCCCGAGTTCTAATGTCGTCTCTTGCCACGGAATTAAAATTCCCACACAAGCCACACAATTTTCCTTTGTAAGATCTAGATACTGTCACTTCTAGAAATCCGTCGCCATCCCAGAGAATTTGCACACCGATTGAGGAGTTCAAAGTCACCGCTCCATTGCTACGGAATATGTCAGCGACTCCTTTAACTTTGTGAGGAATAGATATTCTCTGGCCGTTAACCTTCACCCGCATTTTCTTGCCCATGTTGATCTTAGTTGATCCTATTCGTAGTGTCGCTGTTCGCGTCCAGGAGGAATGTGTAGTGTTTCGGGCATCGTTCGATATTCGTATGGAAAATGTATGGTTTTTGCAGTCGGATACTAGTTGGTACTTGCAGGACCCTTGGAAGCTGTAAAATTTGCCATCAAAAGTTTTATAATGGGGATCACCGAAAACAGTGCAAATGCCATCTCTGTCTTCACACTTTGGGCAGCATTGTCCAGGTAGTTGCTTGAGGATCTGGTCCGGTGGACAGGTCAGTGTTGGACATTGCTCCATAGCACACCGTGGCTCACCCCCATGGCATTCGCAGGATTTGCATGCGTCTAACTGCCAAATCTCACCATCCTGTAATCATCAAATTTAGACGTATTAATGAAAAAATATGTAATGTAAAGTAAGACATTCCCTTAGAGACAAACTCAAGAATTGGAGCCCCTATGAGACTAAATATAGATTAATTATGAGAAAAAGCTCAGCAAAAATTTTACCGTTTTACACTACGAGAAGTGCGGCGTTTACCCGTACTATCCCTTAATGTATCGTCGGAGTTCGTTCGTTCGGAGGGATGCGACCCTAGTAAAGCACATGTGCTGCGTGTTGCGCAATGAGTTGCAGCACCCGGATGTGCTGAATGAGGAGGTAACGGTACGTTGTCGCATTTCGTGCGGTTTTTGAGTAACCTGTAGCCCATTGGGGGGGAGGTGAAAAGGAGGGCAACGTATCGGCATAATTATATTTATAATTGGGAGTCGGTAGTCGTTGAATGGCTCCGATTGCTCATTTGTCCCTCTATAAAAAAGACTTCTACATAAGATCCTCTGAGAGGGTATGCACTTCAGCGCACTTCAGCTAGCCGCCAAGGTTTCTGGTAAGATGGACTAGGAAAGGGGTTGAAGTGAGAACCAACCTACTTGTCTATTTGCACTAATGACAGCATAACGTTAAATCGCGGTTACTTAACTACTGTAACATGGGCACGAAAGTAGTGTCATGCTACATTGCAGTAGAATTGGACCGGCACAACCGGGGAGGTACCTCTCGCTCATTTGATACCGCCGTAAAGTCACATCTACGGTGTCACGTTTCGTGCGGTTTGTGAGTAGCCGGTGGCTCATTGGGGGAGGTGAAAAGCAGGGCAGCGCATCGACATAATAATAATGTTGATGTTCATGGGTATCGATAGTCGTAAAAGGGCTCCGCATGCTCGTTTGTACACTATAAACTATTTTTTTTAGAAATGAAAACGAACCTGATAAGTTTTCCCTGCCACGACACAGGCTGCCTTCGCTTCTTCAATGTTCGGGCATTCGGGACAGCATTTTCCGGGCAGTGGTGCCAGCGCCCTCGCCCCGCACGTGAGCACGGGACACGTGTGCCTGGTGCACACCGAGGTGCCGTTGATACAGGTACAGTCCGTGCACGGGTCCACTCGGAAGGCCACGAGATGGCTGTGGTAATCCTTCCCCATGACACATGGCTTGAAGTCCGAGTTTCCTGAAACTAAATAATGTTAAATATAAGTTTACATTATCATCATCATTATCATCCGTCAATGATACACTGCTGGTCACAGGCCTCTTTTAATGAACGGCAAGACGACAGATCTCCTGCTACACGCATCCATCCCGGACTGGCTACTGCACGGAGATCGTCTTCCTACCTGGTGAACGGTCAACCAACGCTTCGTTTTCCTAAACGCGGCCTCCACTCCAGTACCTTACTGGCCCATCTGCCATCTTTTCTGTTGAAAGTGTTAGCAGCCCATTGCCACTTCAGCGAGCATATTCGTCGCGTGATATCGGATACTTTAATCCTCTGCCTTATGACTTCGTTACGATTCTGTCAGACAGAGAAACACCCAACATAGCACGTTCAATAGCCCGTTTATCTACCGTTTATGTTGTACAGTTTAACAATTCATCTTATAATGCGATTAATTAGGTCCTTGTTACACATGCGAACAAAAAAATAAACGGATTTGAACGAAATTTTGAATTTTATGAAATAACTTTGAAAATTAAGTTGTAACTCAAAAAAAAATGTTTTTTTTTTGGGATAGATTTCACGTAGGGCATAGCTAGTAGTGAGATAATAATAAAAAGATAATAATTATTTATTGACAACGGTTCACGATTGGTTAACAACGAAATGCATAATTTTAAATTAGTTACATCTTTTACACGCACTGTTTTAAGACTCCGACTATTTAGTATTTTCGTAAGTTGTTTGTTAATTTCGTATTTGATAGCTGGCTTCCCTTTTCTAATAATATATTATATATAATAAATTATCTCCATCGACATCGAACCTCAGTTTAAAATGAGCGAACGGAACCTTACCCTTCTCAGCCCGATTCGGCTGCAGTGCATCAGAAGCCTTAAAACGTATTGAACACGATTTGATCTCATTAGCTCTTACTCTTACTCTTACTTACTTGGTAATATCTTGTCAGCATTAGGATGCGAGCATCTAGGGCAGCACTCTGCCGGCTTCTTGAACTGTTGGCTGACGTCACAGGGCAGCACGGGACAGGCACGCTTGGCGCAGGACAGGGCTCCATGCACGCAGCGACACGACAGACAGGGCTCCTCGGGGACTCGGACATCACGCCCCTCCCACACGCGGTGACCGTTGATGACGCATTCTGAAAAAATGGGCAAACATTGTCATTAACGGGAACAATAACAATACGCGTTGTAATTCGATGGGTGTTCTGGGTATGTACCAATATCGGTATCTGGCTGAATCGAAATGAATATCGGTATCAGCCAGATACCGATATCGGCGATTAGGATTCGCTCAAAATAAAATTTTGGTGAAGAAGAGTAATCGCAGCGGACATTAACTTGGAGCAAGTATGTAAACTTTTTATACATACAGCCGGTCTCATTTAAACGATACGAAACACAAATTTTTATTTGACATCTAGTGGGCTAGTTGTTCTGGCCATGATAATAATAGCTAAGTTAGCTATTATAAATATTGTCATATCGGAATCCGCCTCTCCCATGTGCGGAACGGTGGGGGGTTTGGTCTCCTTTTTGACCTTGGGGACCCGACGAGCACTCCTAGCAATCCGATGAAGCTGTATTGGGTTTCTCCTAGCTTCCACAGCATAAGTTCAGATCCGAAAAAAATTGCCTGTTAAAGTGGATCGCATTGGACATAATTGGTCAGTAAGTGTGGCTAGTCTAGCCGGATTTTTATCGTACCGTACAAGGATTTTACTCAGCGGTAGCTGTTCTTTTATTAGACCATTGAAACCCATTGTAGTTCACTAACAATTATTTTAATCGGTCACGAATTGGTCACAGTTAAACAGTGTGTTTGATTGAAAAAACTAACCAATAGTTACAAAACTCTCAACACTTGGTTGTTTATTTACGTAAACAAGTTATAGGCAAACGGATAGTTGCGCGGAAGTTTGTGGCGGTAAAACAGAAAATGCCAAGAAGAGAGATGTTAGGTATAAAAATTTATCTGTCTAAGGCAGGATACGGAACCCTGACCATCTGTAACTTTACAATACGCGGGTGGTGGAATCTCGAAGTTTCCGATCACTGTACCTGTCCAAATTTTAATAGGGCTTGCCATGATGCACTGGTACCTCTCGCTCACAGGATGCCAGAGTAAAGTAACATCTTCGGTGTCGTGTTTCGTGAGACTTGTGAGTAGCCGGTGGCCCATTAGGGGGGAGGACGAAGGAGGGCGATTCGTCGTCCTAGTAACTACGCTGTTGGTCATAGGCGTCGGTAGTCTCAGAAAGGGCTCCGATTGCTGGTTCGCCCCCATACTATAAAAATATTACGACGCCAGTTCTAAATTTTTCTCTGTGCACGACGTAATAATATCTAATAAGTTCCTCTATGCATGTCCTCTATGCATAACATGCGTCGTCCATAATAAGGCACCGATTTCTGGGATGGCGGGCAAATGTCCTATAAATAAAGGAAATATACCTCTCATTATGTGTCTAGTGGCTTGAGGGTATTTTAGCGACCCCATTAAAAACTTTTCCACATAATATCCACTTTAATTTAAACCGATAATTATCGTCGTCGGTTATAAAAACTACAACAATGGCTATTGTCTGGCGAAACTAAAAAATGGAATTCCTTCGCAACGGTGAGCATGCTCAAAGGCTGGCGATGAATCAATCAGTGGCTTAATGAATGAGAAGGCACACACAGACCACCTACCGCCATGCCTTATCTCTGTACAAAAAGATTATTGACGTTCTGAAATATTCCTATGTTGTTTTGTCGTAACATTGATGAGGAGTCAGTGTATGTCAATATTATTGACGTTCTGAAATATTCCTATGTTGTTTTGTCGTAACATTGAAGAGGAGTCAGTGTATGTCAATATTATTGACGTTCTGAAATATTCCTATGTTGTTTTGTCGTAACATTGATGATGAGTCAGTGTATGTCAACATTTCGGTACATCCTGATCATAAGGTACTGATGAAGCTAAATATTGATGGGAATCACAGAAATTTAGTTATAGGTGCCATGCTGCAGTTCATTCAATTGTAATATTCAGGTAAATATTACGGTTCAGCTTCTATGTAGATGATGCAGGAAGATTTACATGATTTACATGATTACGTTTTCATTCTAATCTGCCTGCAAGACGCCTAGTCTTGCAAGTGTCTATGGGCGACGGTAATCACGACTCATATGCTAGTCCGCCTTCCGTCTCATAAAAAAAACAAAAAAATAGTGCTGGCCAGGAGGTACCTCTGGCTAACATGAACCGCCTTAAAGTGACAGATATGCTGTCGCTCGTCATGGTAACCCAACGTGATTAACCGTTGACCCATTAGCGAAAAGGAGGAAAGGAGGGCAAAGCATTTGTATTACTCTTTTTCCTGGTATAGTATAAAAGAGGAGTGCACCACGTATTTTAGGCGTAATTAGATTAAATATTTTTTAAGAAGATAGTAGACCTCCTAGGCTAGGTAGGAAAGTGTCAATTATACTCGCAGTAGCAAAGTGCACATTTGTTTGCAAAGGGGTAAATAGTCAGCCGGAACACCTACAGACAACCAGGGGATAAACAGTTGAGTTAACAGTGGCTATTTCTGGATGGATCGGATGGGTACGTGGGACCCGCGAATGAACCGTATACCCACTAAAACATCGCGTGTGGCCTCTGCCGCCTGTCATGAATTACCTTGGACCTGATAGAGCTGGCAGGTCCAAGGCGATTAGCCAAGAGATGATTATCCAATAACGTAGACCAGCCTCCCGAGACCGTGCGATGGATTCAGATTAAACGACAATATCTACAGTAAAATGACTTTGCATCAAACCTAATCAATAAATTCAATTAGCTGACAATATTTAAATTAATTTTGCATATTTTAACAATAAAACTAATTATGGATGGATAGATTGTAATTTAATAGTCTATTTGATGATTGACACTTTCCAGTGTGTTTTCATCTTTTGGAATGTTTTTTGGCGGTTTTTTACTATGCAGTAAGCCGCCATTATACATCGAAAGTAGTCATTTTGTAGAGGTAGTGTCATGCTGCATAGGAGGAGGTAGTACCATGCATGATGCATGACACTACATCCTCCTGTGCAACGGAATTGGGCCGGCACGACCGGGGACGTACCTCTCGCTCACTTGATACCGCCGTAAAGTGATACCTACGGTGTCACGTTTCGTATGGTTTGTGAGTAGCCGGTGGCCCGTTGTGGGAGTGAAAAAGGAGGGCAACGCATCGGCATATATAAGCTGATGTTCATGGACGTCGGTAGTCGTTAAAAGGCCCCGATTGTTCGTTTGTCACCCTATACTATAAAAAAAAATAAAAAAAGACATTGCAATTTGTGTATTCTTCGCCACTATTTCTCGCTCGCTGGTTCTACTATAGGGACCGACAAACATCTTCAGCTACAGGTCGTCACGAACTTACCTTGTTCGTGCACCAACATTTCCATGTAATCGCCGATTAACCAATCACGCTGATCGACAGTGGCCTGAATTCCCTGTCTACTTAAGAGAGATCTAAATCGATTTCTATGTTTCAATGTCATTTTACCCAACGTAATTTGTTGTGTTCTCGTACAAGATGTCGCTATTTCTTGTGCCACTAATAGAAAGTAACAATATTTTAAAACGACACACTTAACAATGCGGAGTGATAAAAAAATTAGGACTAAACAATATAATTATCTTTGAATTGATTATTATTTATTCTCTCCCGCTAATGACCTGTGACATATTTATAAGCTTCTAAATGTAAAATTGTGTCATTTTAGTTCATACTAAAATGATTCTGAAATCTAAATTGAAAGATTTTTTTTTCCTCGGACCTGAACTTACCGATCGTCCCGTCCCCCGCAGATGGGATAGACACATCCCAATATGGGAGTGTTTATGATAGCTATTTTAACAAATATTTTCATAGCTGATATGGAGGGACCGAAACATGACGTCTCCCCTGGCTCTGACGTCGGGACAGCACACGTGCGATAACTAAAATGGCCTTGGCGGTAACATGAACGTTTGGCTCATAGAAAGGATCATAGCCCCTACACACTCTAACGGGTAAGCAATAAACCATAACCCTAGTGTTATCCTCGATTACTGTATCACACGATTACACTCCTCCTATCTTATATACCCCACGCATGAAAACGATTCTTATGGATTAAACTCCGCTAATTTAATGGCGCCCTCGTGTTTATTTTCTTATTTCACATTAAATTATATGTACACAACGCACTCACATCCTCTGTTTGTGAACGAGTCACATGTAACTGTTTAATGCACTCTGAAGTACTGACAAGTGCTCGAGCATTATGGAGGCTGATGAGTGCTATTGTAAGTCTTAAGTCTTATGCTTAATGTTAAGCGTGCTTGGGAAGATAACACACACATAACTTCGAGGAATTAGCGCAACTGGCCGGCGGAGACCAATTTTTTAAACACTATCATTAAAAAAAATCAAATATTTTATAAGAGGTGCTGCGTTACAGCTGAATTAGGGCGGCTCCTGGGAGGTGTCCCTCGCTCACATAATATTGCCTTAAAGTAAGAGCTGTGCCGTTTCGTGTCCATTGGAAGGGAGCAGAAAAGAAGGGGTAGCTTATCTGCATGACAATTATGTGGATGTCTATGGGAGTCGGTAGTCGCCAAAACGCTGCAGTTGCTCCCTCCTCTACATTGTAAACGTAACGATAGACCTCAGAAAGGCCATTGGCAGAAGTTATGAATCGGATTTATCCAGCGCTCCTCTGCTGTACGAATCACACATCACGCCAGGGATCCCACATAAGACATCCCACATTGTGCCGCCTGGTGTCGGTTTTTTATACCATTATTTGACAGTCATAAATCAATAACGACTATTCCTTTCATTCGACAAAATCAATAACGACTATTCCTTTCATTCGACAAAATCAATAACGACTATTCCTTTCATTCGACAAAAGCTATAACCATGCTAAATGCTTACGAACTAGTTTGTTATTCGTTATTAAAGTCAAAGTTGACGTTATATAATACTTAACATGTTCACCACACGCCGTCCGTATATCAGCAACTAATTATTTTAATACCCCAGGTCGTTGTCGCGGACACAGCCAATAATATAGATAGCACACAGCTACACGGAATACAGATGAGTGACGAAGGTATTATGGCTTAAGAATTTCCAACAAAGGTATTTTAACCGCCACCGTTGTGTGCGGTATATTTATCGATGACTAATTACTGTTGGTATTTCGTTGAGCTTTTACTGTCAAAAGTAAATACACCTGGTACTTTGCTGTTGTTTCTGAGAATGTAGTTTTGTATGTGAAATGAGTGGCTTAGGTGTGGTGACTACCATTTTCAATATACCCCGAGGCAGCTTGGAATAGCTCGGGATAGAACTTCCTTTTAAAAAATTTTCAAATCTGCGATAATACCAGGGTAGCACATTAAAGTCCATTAAAGTACAAAAATTTATTTAATTCCAATATACAGATCCATTATTCATGATCACAGATACCGTGGATAACATACATTCTATTTAAATGTAGCTATATAAACGAACACATTATATGTTGTAGCTAGCACTACATATTACATAATATTTTGTCTATAAACAATTTAAATGAAGGATGTGTCAACTGTTATTATTATTTATATTATTTCTGCGCTGTGGACGGCAAAGAACTGATAATGTTAAGAGGGTAATTATTTGTTAGCAATTTTCAAATATGAAGCACTAAAAAAACTCGCGAAAGATAATTTATAATCAATCTACTTTTTGCCCGGGGCCCAAAATAAAAAAGGTTCCGATAAGTCCGAATGAGATGTAAAAGAAACAAAAAGCCTAATGCACCGTTGGGATCGTAAAGCAAACAAACGCAGGACTCACCTCCGGGACCCCGCAGCCAAGCAGACGTCGGCTGCTTTGAACCGCAGACAAAAACCCACCCGCCCTCAACCTTTTAAGTAGGTTGTTAACTTTTTGATTTATGATCAATAATAGAGACGCAACTCCGTGGGAGACGGGATACCGACCAACATATATAATTTCGAATGCCCCATAAGGATTTTTGTTTGAGAAATCGTCGAAATCATTCGTTTTGTCTTAAACATTTTATATTTTAACATATACGAACACACAATACACACGTCAATTTTATGGGTGGTCCTTTTCAGACAAAGCTTAGCAATTATACAGATGGAAGTACACGTGAAGTGCAGTCGTGAATAAGAGCGCTTTGCTTTAATGGCTGTGACTAAGTTTTATAAACAATTGGATTTATACTTCTTAACCCGTTTGTGAATATTTTGAATAATATGGTGCTATACACTACAAAGATGATCATGAAGTACCTACATTTTGAAAAACAATTACCAACGTATATGTATTGTTGGAAAAAAACTTCATCTCAATCTTTGTGTTCGTCATTTGAAGTAAAAAAACGCGAAAAGGACTGGCATTTGCGTTTCATACTAAGAACTAACAAAAATAATAATGATGATGTTCTTATATAACTAGATGATTATGATTTTCATAACACAACAACAAAGCGTAAAACATGGCGCCACGCAGCAGCGTAAATACACAACAACGCCACCATTCAAAGGTTAATAGATTCCTCGAACATAACAAGGTGATGTCGGTACGAACAATTACTCTTGACTTTTCATTAATGACGGACAGATCAATAAGCTACTTTGTAGTCAGATGATAGTCATTGTATAAACGTTATGTGCGTTCTAAACGAGTTATGGCCGTGGTCCATTGTGAATGCTGGCTACTGCGCCGTCGCTGCGCTATTGTGAGACGCGGCGTGTGGGCGAACGAACAAAGGCTCATCTTTGATACAGTATTTATACAGCAAACTGAATTTTAATGTTATTAAGAGTATCTACTTCGACAATAGCACTGTGCTGATGTTGTAAGTTTCCATGCATGCAGAGACAACATGAATGTTCAAACCAATACGTCCTGAGTTTTTTTTTTTTAGGATCTGAACTAAAGAAAGGAATCAGTAAAGTAGCTGTATATCGTTACGTCTGATGACTCCGGGCGCTAGTCAGTAGATCCCCATCTTTCTCGCAGATGGGAGAGATGCATACCAAAATAAGTGTTATAATAGCTAACTATTACCTTGCACCCAGGGTAGTTTGCTAATTTTAGAGGAAAAGTCCGACATAGACAAAATTTGGCAAGAAACCCAACATTCATCAATCTTTGGCTTTGCGCCTTTGATTTCATGATGCCCCTTATCATTATTAATTTGTTCAAGTGTTGCATGAATTTCCTTCAAGAAGTGAATACATTCAATCACCTATATCTTGTCATAGTTTCGCACAGTAATTAAAAATTATATGAACATAGACAAACAAGAAGTGTTGTTTTCAGATTTACAAGTACTTTCTTCCAAAATCAAAAAAACCGGATCTTAAAAATCCCTTTTGATCATCAACATCACCTCTACCACGAGATCAACCAAACTCAAACAATGAAACACGCTCAATGATCAGGTGAAATATATCCAAACTATTATAACGGAAATTATACTAATTTTCATTAGCTCGGAGATATTCGAGCTTGAGATTACATTTTCTCGTATCTAGTTTTTTACATTACATTATAGTATAGGCTGTCACCTGTTAGAGCAATTTACAATACTGGAGAAATAACGATGCTATTTAATAAATTAACATATTATTTAGATTGATTTAATGGATGGATTTGAAGAATTATAATATATTTCATTTAAATGTACAATTCAAGCTCAAGAATATAAATTCAAGCTCAACAAGCAAAACTATTTCATTTTACGATTTTCATTACAATTATTGCTTAGTGCAACGATACTTAAAAACTGCATATTGTAATTATTAGCTCCATAATTTTTATGCAGTTTTATTACAGTTGATGTTCAATAATTCAACAATTCAAAGTTACGTCCATGTTCTCTTTGAAAGGATCATGAATAAAATATTCAGGCAATAAAACTACATCCAGGAATGTGTCGGCCATTTTCAAAAGCAATTTCGTGCCGCCATCATCTAAATTACTATTATTTGTTTTTGAATTAATAAACTTGTTAATGCTAAGGGTTGACGTATATCGAACAGCCTTTTTACTTTTATTATGGCGTGTTGGTTTATATTTGTTTTAGAATGAGATTACGAAGGTTTTTTCGTTGGATGCGTCTGGGTGGGCGCACTCTAACTCCGAGACAAGCCAGCGAAGCTTACCAATTATATCACACACTACACGTCCGTACATGCTTGGTGGGAAAACACAGCGTGAAACAAAGAAGTGCATTCTTTCGAGTCGTTAAATTGGTTCCTTAATTTCTTCGAGAATGTTTATGTTGTAAGTGCGTTATAAAATAGATTGACTTGGTATTCCCAATTACAAACAATTATAATTTACCTCACAAATATTGAAATAAAGAAGAATTTCGCTTTTCTTGTGTGATGTCGTCGTGCAATTCTGTGCGGCCCATGAGAAGGGAAGGCGGAACTAAGACACAACATCAATGTGGATATTAAAGGGCGTCAGACCCGAGGGCTCCGACTTAGTCTGTTGGCCCATTATTCCACAGAAAGGAAAAGAAGAAAGAAAAATTAGAAGCAAAGAAAGCGACGATTCCTCCGTTACGTACATACTTACCGAAATCGAAATTTGCGCCACAACATACTTTTATGATATTGCCGGCCTTTTCAGCCCATGAAAAAATGTGTTGTGGTCACAAGCAATAAATTCCTAAGATCAATACGAACATTTATTTACAAAATACAAGATTCACGATTCACATTGAACTGACATTGTAAAGAGTTTGAGATTGTGCATAAACATACATATTTTTTTAAATCAACATTACGCGCATAACTTTAAACCATTCTGCATAATTTTACATTTTGTACCTCTTTTATACGGACGGTTTTGGGACACTGACTGTGTATCTTGGTATTTTTGTAAATGAACTAGAAAACAGACTGCCACTATACGTACATTTACTCTTTTTATTAAGGTAAGCAAAGGATTTAAGTGTGCTGCCAAAGTAATTATAATTATTAAGTCAATTATTAAGTTGTACTGAGAATAACAGATATTGGTAGAACAACACAGTGTTATAGCCTAAAAAAAGGGCTTTGAAATAAAGGGGTAAATAGTGACTGCATATTATAATGTGTTCGACAATAGTTACCAAGCTACTCGCCATATTAAAGACAGGGATATTTAGTGCACAAGTGTAATGAGCCAATACAAGTGCAGCTGTTATTCTTCTAAACGTTCACATATACATAGACCTCGCTGAAATGTGTCTCCCCGCGCTCGCCCGTTGCGTCAGTACGTCGGCGGACTGTACTAGAGCACCCACTTGACGTCATCAACGTAAGTTCGTATATACTATAGTCATAGATTAGCAGACAATACTCACCATCACAAATAGGGCAGTTGTAATGCGTATGCCGCTGGTGTTTCGGTCGGTCGCACGGCGCGTAGCACTCCGGCCTTGATATCGTGACGACTCCCGCCTCGCACCTCAGCAGCCGCCCATCCTCGCTCCACTCGGTGTGCGACGCGTGCTCGGTGCCGTTGTACCAGCAACCCTTGCACCGCAGGCAACAGCCCTCGCGCGGCATCACCACCGCGCAGTCATCCATCAAGCCGCACTCCTCTACGCCTTTCCAGCACTCTACGAATCCGTTCTGCAGGTAGGAAATTTCATGTCAATTACTATTTGAGCCCACTGGCACCCCCCCCCCCCACAAACACACACAAAACACTAAAGAAGTAAATGCTCAAGCTAGTTAAGGTTTCCTGGGGGGTGATGGGTTCCAATAACAGGACCCTGCTCTTATTTAGTGCGTTTCATTCAGCCGAAATGAGCAGCGTGAGTTACGCAACTCTCACAAATTAAAAATTGAGCAAACAGCTCGAGAGCCAGAGGCAGGGACCAAAAGAAAATAATGTGTTTGCCAGAAGTGACAGAAAAAACGTAAAAAAAATATTGAATCCATATGTAAAATGATAAGACTAAACCTGTGCATCACGACATAAGTTCGTACAAAGTCACGAGTTACGGCTAGTTATACAACTGTATAATTTATACAAAAGTTCGACCTTTTCTTTATAAAAATAAATGGACTTAAGGATAAAGTTTAACAAAACACATAGGTTTATTAATATTTATGAAGAGCTGCTTGGAAGGAGGTAGTGCCATGCATATTGCCTGTCACTACTTTCTCCTATGCAACGAAATGGGGCCAGCAAGACCGGGGAGGTACCTCTCACTCACACAATACCGCCGTAAAATGACATCTTCAGTGTCGCGCTTCGTGCGGTTTGTGAGTAATTATGTGGATGTTTATGGGCGTCGGTAGTCGTAAAAAGGCTCGGAATGCGCGTTTGCTGTCCTATTATATAAAAAAACTGCCTCGTGGTCTATTGGTAAGCATATTCAGCCACAGACGTTTCGAATCCCGGGGCGGACCATACAAAAAGTTCTATTAGGATTTTTCAAATTCTAATAACTGTCCGGAGCTAGGAAAGTTGGTGGTGTTACACCCCCGTGGTTCGGAGAGCACGTCACGCCGTCGGTCCTGCGCCTCATTTCTCTCCGGCATATTATATATGTCCCGCGCAGATGGCTCTCTCAATAGCGATGGCCGCTGTAGCCGAAATTCGGCTAGCACGACATTATTATTATTATATAAAAAAATTATAATAATGCTCGTATATTATAATATATGCTCTGTATTGAACAGATAATAAATGTTGTTTGTAAATTATTCGATATCTCGATCTAATATAGAACAATATTCAAATTTCCTCAACGACGAAAATAAGAATAAAGAAGCAGGACACTAATGAGCCGCGTATATAATAATTCTAAAATAATCGAAACATCTGCCAAATAAAAAATACTCGTTTCTATTAGTACCTCTAAAATGTTTTATTTCTAAAGATTTTTACAAACTCTTTAACCATTATAATGAAACTTTAAAAATTTGGTTTATAAAAATTAAATATTTGTGAAGTTTTGAAATAATTCCTAGATATAAATACATTTTATGGGTCAAAGCAATGTGGAACTTTTTGTGGCATCGAAACGTGCTAAACTAACAACACAAACGTATGAAACGTAACGAAAAAAAAATTAATATGCAAATTTTAATAACTAATAAACCTGTTGCAACAGCGAAAGTATGAATCAATTATATACTTGGTTTATATTTTTGTAACCTGATTAATCTAGGCTTTCGTTAATAAATACTCTACACGTTTACCACCAGTACAAGATAGCACCTTTAAGCTGGTGCCTGTTAAAAATAGCGTTTCACAATTTCTTTACAAGCACTTACCAACTTGAAACTCAAAAAAGCCTACATACCAACATATATCAATTTATTTACAAGTAATACGCAATATTCATTCTAACGAGTACAATATTTGTGAAGATTATCACAACATATTAACACGTAATAAACAAGAAATAATTATTAAATTTCAGATAAGACAAACACGTTTAGGTGTAATCGAAGATGTAAACAGTTCGTCAGTTGGATCTAATTGGGTTACCCTATTAATTTCATATTCGAATTAATGGAACGGTGGTCCTTAAGTAGGCTACATGTCACTAGTTTCTAGGTCAAATGGTGATCTGCAGAGTCATTCAGTAATTTCGTTGCTAAGTGGTCGGCTGACGTCACTTCGGTCCATTTGATTCTTGACATAATACAGTTTTCGCTTTTAACGTGATTCATTTACATGGATTCGTACGAATAAATAAAAGGTTTTATGATGTTCCTTATCCTTATATAGATACTGGAGTTGTTTAATGTTTTCGCTTTTTTTGTACCTTTGTTTATATTTAATTGGCATCTACATTTAAGTACTTTTCGATTAATTTTACCAATGTCGAGAACTGTCCATCAGGGTTTTGCCCTCTCTGATCACAATGTTCAGATGTTTTATGGCTGAAAGCTAATACAATTTTGAGTGCTTTATTTGTTATTGTATGTCCTTAGTTCGTATATCAAAAACAGATTGATTGTCCGCGATATATTTCTATGATTTTTTTTTCTAACAGTACCACTCCTACAAAGGTATTCTTCATTCTAGAATGGTCTCGGTTCGTCGGCCATCTGTTTAGAAGAAGTACGTGTAATATTTACGTGGCAGAAATTAAAATTTATAACCTTTGTAAATTAATTCTTTTTTGCCGTATTTTGTGAAATATCCAAGGGAAGCCGCGACAGACTGCTAGCTTTTTTATAAACAGCTTTTCACACCTATCTGCACTGTTTACGCCTCTTTTGATACGCAATAACTTCCACCAGTTCATTCGAACACTTCAAACTATTGCTCTATCGTAATAAGGAAAATATGTATATCTACCAAATACGTGTATGATTTCGTTTCGTACGTACCATTGAGTCAACAAAATCTCGCGGAAGCGATTATTTAGTATTTATCTGGTGACGGAATTCCAAAGATTATATTAACATATTAGTCGGCAGACACGATCAAATACTCGTCGGTGTTTACACACATTTGTTCACTATCTCGCGTTTTAACACCAAACATCGTGTCCTGGTTTCGTGTCCGTGGCCTCAAAAGGGGACGCAACCTTGGTTGCGGTTGGCAACATTCGTGATCTCCATGACGCGAACATGCGGTTGACTGTTGACATGCCATGACTTGTGCGTTAGTGAAACTTGGAAATTTGCCTATGTATAATGTAGTTGGGTCGCGCTACATCACAGCCATGACGGGCATGGCATACACGGCACGGCATACATCGTACGTGCGTCATACTTCACCGACAACCCCCTTTTTTTGTTGACACGAGGAAACGTATTTACGCGCTGTCACTGGCCCTGGGTGGGGTCCAGTGGGGTGTATGGGGCTCGCGGCACATTATAGTTCCGAATACTGTGTGTACCGTGTACCGCCTTTGGTGAAGATCCCTGATGATTTGTTGCAATCATCAGGGCACCTCAATGGCTCGTCAGACCCTTAAGGGACCGACGCCTCCTTCACAGATGGGGTTGCCCCGCACCAGAGGAAAACCCTACCATCTTAGGGATGTCCCTAAAGCGCAAAAGCGTCGCCTTCTTTTCTCTTTATTCCCCTCTTCTTGTAAGAGGGGTACAAAGAGCAGCCCCTCCTCGGCTTTTTTTTCTATTGGCTTCGCCCAAGGTGTCTAGATTCACCCCATGCTACTGAGCCTCACCGCCACGACAATGCTCGAGCCATGGTAGGGTTCGACAAACCCCGGAGCAACCCACCTATAGCCAACTACATCATAATCCACACATATTACAAAACATAATCCTCAAAAAAGAATTCTTTGTGTGATCGATTTTATCCTAAACGGATTTCTATACGAGTTTCACTAGTGAAAAGAGCGATACTCGAGGAAGGTTCTAATACATAATATATCAAAGTTAAGGTATCCTAACCC
Organism: Eumaeus atala; assembly: GCA_017140195.1. NCBI lineage: Eukaryota > Metazoa > Arthropoda > Insecta > Lepidoptera > Lycaenidae > Eumaeus > Eumaeus atala. Next base: position 64,363 of record JAFELO010003929.1, read on the forward strand.
TGCTATTCACAGGCGTAGCCGGGCGGATCCCTATAATCCTTATTTATAGCACGAAGGCCACGGAAGGAAAAGCTATATCTTACGGAACATTTCCCAATTTCTAGGGCAAATTATACTTAAACTTGTATACGGTATAGCTTTAATACAAGCGTGTAAGGTGGAGGTGTGGTGGTGTCACAAGTTAAATGAACTTACGTGTAAGTTTCGAAGAACTGAATACATTAGAGTTCAATTTACAAATTTAGCAACGGTTACTGAAAATGCGCTTCTCATAGGACATTTTAAAGCTTGCATTTCTTATTGCTGTATAATCAAATGTACGTATGTTTGATTCGCTTTGTAGAATATGTTCCAGTTGTCAATTTTATAATAGTTTCCACACTATATTGAACGAGTTAAATGCAAGATCCACGACTTCATATTGAACTGGCGTTCGTGATTGTACATAATCATATTTTTGCAAAATCAACCTTACGCGCATGGTTTAAAGTCGTTTTACAAAGCAGACTTTACTTGAAAGAAGTGCATAATTTTAATATATTTTTTCGCAAAGACAACCCTTTGCGGATGATTTTACAGTACATAATTCTACATTATGCACATCTTTTGTACGAACGGTTCTAAGACATTGATCGTGTATCTTGGTACTTTCGTAAATCAACGTGTCTAGTATAAAAGTAAATGAGCACATATAAATATTAATTCGAATATATTGGATGATTCATAATTTCTTGCAATCTCCACGCAACACCGCTTCCACTCATTCTTCAATATTTTCACACAGCCGAGGTCATTTGTATGTTTATTGTTTGTAATCCAGATATATTTTAGATCAGACGCATCGCTTAGAAGTATTCCTATAAGAGTGAAATATTTATTTTAGTTCAAAACAAATTTACCTTAACCTGTCGACAGGGTCATTACTTACCGCGCAGTGGGCCAGACACCGAAATCTCCACGTGAGTGTCGATAGTTTTTATAGTATTGCATGTGATTCTCAAATATCTACCTTAAGCGTGTTCCTTATGTTAGTGCGTTTTTGTTTTCACAATTTTATAGATCTTTTGATTTTCTATCTTGAGTTATTAATATACTTAGTAGACTTTTCATTATAATATATTTACCAGTTTCCTGAATAATTCATTTATATTTTCAACGATGCGGTCTATCATTTAAATTCTATATACCCACACTTTTTCTATATCTACCTAATAACTTAGATGCTGATGTGCTTATTTAAAGTCATCTGTGTGATAATATTATTTATTTCTTGCTCATTTTGGCCCCTGGGCCAAATAAGTTGATAAACCAAGAACTCCTATTTATATAACAACTAGTGATCCGCCCGGGCTTCGCCCGTGAATTACACATAAACATTTTTTTCTGAACTGTTATGGTAAATGTAATATCGTCATCAGTGGCAGTTCACTCTGGAAAAAAATAGCTTTGTTCAACGGTGAAAACCACAAGAAAATCCGTTCGGTAGAAATCAACAAAATCGGTAAAATACAGACAGGTTTTAGCGACTTTATGTTATATATAAGAAGACTAACACACAAGTCGGTAACAATAATTTAAATTCCAATACCTATCTATATTCAATATTATAAAAATTTCGTTTCTTTGAACTTGTTATTCCCACGGACTTGATGCTCATATACCCAGGGATAGAATATACTTTGTAAGTGAAGTACACCACGCCATGACAAATAGGAGTTATTACGCGGATAAATAGCAGGGTGGTCTTCTTACGTATAAAACAAAGCCGCCAAAAGCTTTCCGTCTGTATGTAATGGATTTCCTCAAAATGTCCTAAACGGATTTTCTTGCGGTTTTCACCATTCAATAAAGCTATTCCCATGGAAGATTTAATGTATGAATTGGCGCCTGTTACTAACGGACGAAGCTGTCGGTAGTGGCAATGGCTTCACGACCTGAGACCGACACACACTTCAGGCCTCCTTGGATAGGCTGGATGGTGAGTAAATGCATTTCTCCTGCCAGAACCAATACGATATACACCGCTTGTACCGGTCGAGCGATGAAATCTTACATATAGTGACACAGTTATAATGTATGACTGACATAATGTCAAACTCGCACACCGCTTACGGAAACGAGCCCGGGTTCGTATCCGTAAGACGTGAGCTTAGATTTGTAGGAATAAAATAACGCGACTGTAGAGAGCTCTAATAATAATAAATAAATCAAGTACACCATCAAGGGCACCACCGGTTACTCTAAACCGCACGAAATGCGACATCGACGCTGTCACTTTACGCTGGTGTCAAGTGAGCGAGAGGTACTTCCCCGGTCCAAACGGCCCAATTCCGTTGTATAGGAGGATGCAGTGCCATGCATGGTGCATGACACCACATCCTCATATGTAGCATCGCACCTCTTCCTAATTTTCTTAATGTGTTCTCGTCGTAGAGGAGAGTCGCGCTACTGGCTTGTTCACGATAACACAAGTGATAACTAGTTTATTACAATCGGGACATTAATTAGGATTGACACAATGTGTCTTGTAGTGTGACCGCATGGCCGAGTGTTGTAGTGTAATTAATTATAACATCTGTGTCAGGTTGTGTACTTATCACGCGTGAGGTTGTTAAACCCTTATCAAACTTTTCTGGAATCAATTGCGCTTGGAGTTTCGTATTTTTTTTGTTTCTTCTAATTGATAATTCGCGGATAATTCTTCGGTAAAAAATTGCTTGAATTGCGAGCCGAGTGGCTGGGTTCGATTTGTGCTCTGAATCATGGCTGTTTTTTTTTTATTTATTTAAAGTATACATCATAAGACTAAGTCAGCCTTACATCTACTGAAAAAAATAATTATAAACTGAACTCTAAATCCCTTATATATAACGAATGTATAACAAAACTTAAGAATCTGTCATTATATTCTAATTTAAAATTAGAACTATCATCATCATCATCATCAGCCCTTATCGGTCCACTGTTGGGGGCCTCTTTCAATGAACGCCAAGACGACCGATCTCCTGCTACAAGCATCCATCCCGGACTGGCTACTGCACAGAGATCGGTTTAATAGAGAACTAACAACATTATGTATAAAAAAGAAAAGTTCAGCTTTATTACATTTAGTGTCCGTCATAAATTCTTGTCGGAGAAATTCGTTTCTATCATATTCTATAAGAAGATGAAATAGGTCTTCATGTTGTTTGCTTGTTGTGTAGTTAGAGTTGGTCATTTTACCCAAGGCTGTTTTATTTATTTTAATTTACAATTCTCTTACTCAGAGCTAAACCAACACGTACACGATTTTTTTTTTCAATTATAAATAGTAGGCACAATAACATTAAGAAGTATCAACAATATGTTGGTACTCCTTGATGTCATTGTACGAAGTAATTAGAACAAGACTTAATCAATTGAGCCACATTCGTTGTGAACATGTCATTTTCTGTCTTTGTTGTACAAGGGGATACCGGAATGTCACAAACCACACGTAACAGCATAGATGTGTGTTTAGACAGTATGCGCTGGAGAAGTACTGCCCCGGTCGTGCCGCGAAGTCACCACCTCTTATAGAATACTTTATACAAAGTTCGTGTGCATTCACGCCGCTTAGCTAAACCAGTCCGTTGACGCTTCAACTGACAGTGGCGATAGCAACGCCGCCTTCGTATTAGGCGCTTCCGAAAAAGAAACTAAACTTATGACGTTTTCCGAAAACAAAACTTAGGACATTTGTACTTCTGTGCAGGACCTGACTAGAGATAGTCAAAGAATCTTTACGGTTACATGTGAATTTCGCTACCTTCCATCGGGCCAGCTTAGAAGAAGTCCGGAAATAATTCCATCCGCACTTAAACGCGAGTAAAAGGTGTGTGGTAGTGGAATAGGGTCGGCACGACCGGGGAGGTGCCTCTCGCTCACATGATAGCGGCGTAAAGTGCAAAGGCGCGTTACGTGCGCTGTGTGAGCAATTGGAGGAGAGGAGCATAGTTATGTAAATGTGTTGTGGGATTGTATACGGATGGGTGTCGGTAGTTATCAAAAAGGTTCGACTGCCCGTTTTCTCGACTATAATATAAAAAAATTAGGATGCCCATGACAATGACAAAAAATGAAAATTAATTTCCTCTTGGGCCCTAAGTTGTGGTTCTCGGTGTTTTACTATCGATAATGGGAAACGGAAGTTGCAGTTTCCGTGGCCTAATCGTTTTTTTATTTATATGTAATTTTTTTTATCAAAATGAAATCTCTACTCAGAGATTCCGTATTCAAAGGGTAATTATTACTAAGGCCCCGATGGCCGCCTGTCTGTCACCAAGCTGTGTCTCAAGAACTATGATATGTGGTCAGTTGAATATTCACAAGACCCATTGAGGATTTGTAGTAGCCGGTGGCCCACAGATGATGAACAACGCATCTGCGTATATTGATGAACGTCGGTAGTTGCACCAACTGGCTCTGACTATAAAAAAACCGGCCGAGATCTAGCCGTACTCGGGGGGCTCTATAACAGCCTACCAAAAATCGTTTATCTCTGAAAGTACGAAATCAATTTTATTCTAAACGAATATTCGTTTAAAGTTTTTATTAAATTCTATATTCCTATTTTTTTTTTACCCCTTGTTAGTTTAAATGTAGGAGGCGACACTTTTTACCACTTTAGATGCAAATATCTCGCAAAATTTTAGAATAATCAAAAAACTTTCTTACCTCCAACACCTTCACACCGTTTAATAAAACCAATCTAATGTTACCTTCCGCGTGAAACGTCTTTGACATATAAATGGACAGATGGATGACCAGACGGACATGACGAAACTGTAAAGATTCGTTTTATGCCATTTGGCACTATAGTTACCCATATAACATGGTCCTCGTAAATTAGAGTGACTCCAATTTTACGTTGCATGCTCAAATTTTATTCTACGACCAGTGAGTTTTAAACAATATTTTTGCGCTGTCATAATAAAATAAAATGTTATGCAATTTGTAAACGGGCGTTTATTAGTAGACTAGTTGTATTAGATCGGCAGCTATCCGCTTCCTGTACAAGTGATAATGAGGCACAACATCCTTGACGCTTCCAGGAATTCACGCAATACCTTTGACGTATGCTGTTTTTATCAATATATTTTGCGAATGTTGCACATTACTCTAGAAGTAGAACAGACCCTTTTACTGCATATGCTGAGTACAGAGCGATTCATAGCATCTGACTCCCGACTTTCTTCACATCTACAGTGTCAAATCATATACAGGAAACTGATGCAATTTATTTGTTAGATCACGGCTCTTATAAACTGCATAGACGGTACCGTAGTCATAAACAGTGTGTGACCCTATGTAGTGTATGTAGTAGTATGTGTTACAAAAGCCCTTCTCGAGCTTTGGTACGGTCAGGATTGTGAATTATCGATAAATAAACGACGATACCGTTATTTTATAATTTTAAAGCGTCGCTTTAAATTAAAATAACGAATATTCCAAAAAAAAAACGTCATTATTTTATAACGATACATCTGTTGCAGTCGTTATGTCAATGAACTCCTTAAGATAAATTTATCTGCGTTATAAATAGAAAGTAATAAAATAAAAATTAATGTAACTTAGTCAGGTGGTCTAGCGGCGGCTCCCAATCGTAAAACTCAGTATGCAACTATGTAAGTTTTTTCCCCAACATTGCATGGTTTTCAGTTGAATTGACGATTGATGCAGTGAATATGTTATATATTTTTCCAGATGTCACGGTCAGATGTGGAAAATAACAATAGCGACATCGTTAAAAGAAAGAAATAACTCATTTTTCTAACGACCTCATTTTACTATTCTCTCGATCCATGCCTTTGGCTTGTTCGTGCGAAATCACAATGAACATCTACGAGCGGGTACAGCGGGTAGTGGGACGGGGTCGCAACGATTATTAAAATATAATATAACATATTACAATGTGTTGTATTATAATGTAATATAATATAATCTAATTTAATCATCATTATCAGCCCTTATCGGTCCACCGCTGGACATAGACCTCTTTCAATGAACGCCAAGACGACCGATCTCCAGCTACTTGGATCCATCCGGACCGGACTAATACGGAGATCGTCCTCCCACCTGGTGAACGGTCGAATAACACTTTTATTTAATATAATATAACAATTACATATTAACTTCTACGGAATATACCAGTAAAATACCACTCTCCAAGAGGCTCATGTCAAGATCCTATCTGCAGTAGCCAAAAGTACCGATGGATTATTTTTCAAGACGATCATCGAACACGATCGATCAACTCATTAACTTCACTTGAGAGACTATTACTATTACTGACTATTACTATGACTATTACTTTAAAGACATGACTGTTTCGTTCGCAGGCTAGATTTAAATAACTGGAGAGCTCAACACTTAAGCACCTTACTCTTTAAACTACCCGCAAAACAAACGGAAAAAAATCTGCGTAGCAAAACAAATACCACATATAACTATAGTCTAATTAGGAGATTTATTGTTACATATTTTTTAAACGATCACAAGTCAAGAAAAGTCAACAGATCCATCAATATTTGGAAATAATTGCGTAGGAGCGGACTGATACTTACATTTCCATATCTCAGACCACAGAAAGACCACAGAGTGCCGATTATGCAATGTTATACAACGATTTTATCTATGGTTTGCTAGCTCGAGTTTTTTTATCGCAGCCACGATTTCTTTTATAACATAATCATCATCAACTTTTGTACGTTCGATTTGGTATCGAGAATTGGGTCATGACAAGGGTCTTCTTTCGATGAGCGCTGTCTGTGAACGATAGTATAGGACCAGCAGCAAGGAAAAGATTATTTTTAAAGTGATACGGAGATCGTATCTTCTTTTGATGGATTGTCAACGTAGCCCCAAAATAGAAACTGTACCAGCTTCAACTATTTGATAATATTTTTTTGCGTCTAAAGTGCAACATTATTAGCATAACAGTAGTAGATACAGAGGTAACATGTACTCGGAAATAGTACGCTGTTTTCGGAAGGAAGTTTCTTGCAAAATATTTTTCTTGAAAAAGTAATACTATTCCCGGTATACGAAAAAGTATATTTACATAATAGTATTGTGTACTCAAAGAAGTCATATATTCCAAAGTAAAGTATGAAAATATTCGGAATTGGTATAGTTATGTTCGTTGGACCGGAAATTTACTGCCAAACTTATGTATACTGATATGTTGTTGGGGACTTATATAAAACTCTCGTGTAACAATGTTACTTACTCCACCGAAACCGCCGAGCGATTTTCACCAAATTTGATATGCATATTCAAACAGGCTTGAGCATCGGCTAATATCTACTTTTCGCACCCCCAAGTTATATCCTACGTAAATACGGTGCATAATATGATTTTTATTTAGGACCGTAGTGCGAAACCACGGGGCGCAGCCAGTCTTTAAGTTATTATCACATCATCAGTTTTTTAGTTCACACGTGCTCTCCAGCTATAATTGGAGTACAAAATGACACAAATACTATAATCATCAACCTCTATCAGCAGGACCACTGTAACACCTAGGCTGTTTCAATGAGTGCCTGAAGATGACCGGTTGCTTGTCGCTCAGGTCAATCTAGGACAAATACTGCCCGGATATTCTTCTCCTAGTAACGTATAATTTAGTTTTTGTTTGTTATATAGTATGGGCAGACAAACGAGCAAACGGAGCCTTTCAACGACTGGCGACGACCATGAACATACAGCATAATTATGTCGATGCGTTGCCATCCTGTTCACCTTCCCAGCCCAGTGGGCCACCGGCTACTCACAAACAGCACAAACCGTGACGCCGTAGGTGTCACTTTACGGCGGTACCTCCCCGGTCGTGCCGGCTCAATTCCGTTGCATGGGAGGAGGTAGTACACATACACCATGCATGACAACACCTCCTCCTATATAGCATGGCACCACCTCTTACTTAGTCTTATAAAGTTTTAACCTGAAACTTATTAAACCGTCGTCAATTTCTGTGAGTTTTAGCGCAATAAACAATAATTAATTAGGGGTTTAAATATGGTTAGCGATTACGTAATTTTTTTATAGTATACAAAGCAGCGTTAAACAAAAACGAGAAATCGGCGACTACCCACGATCAAGGACATCCACATTGTTTCATGCAGATGCGTTGCCTACCTTTCCTCCTTCCCTCCTTAGGCCATCGGCGCCTCACAAATTACACGATCACAACAGTATAGCTGGCACTTTACGGTGGTGTCATTGTACACGTGTACTCCCCGGCCGGCACTTACGCAAAATATATAAATGTATTATACCCTCAATCATTATTGAATAAAATATTATTATTAATATGAAATGATGTCTGCCTCGATCAGTTGCAGCTGTTACTAAACTTTTAAAGAGATTTTCTAAGATTTTACTCTTACCAGTAAATGAGCATAGGTATCATTACTTTTCACGGTGCAGTTGTGGATTGTAATTATAATCTACGACTGCACTGCAAAGAAGAAAACGTGAAATGTTGGCAACAATGTAGCGGCGATATAATTATTGCCAACACTGAGAAAGTTGTAAGTTCGTCGCTTTTGACGTGGACATTGTGATTATAACGCCTGGTGAACGAAAGTTGTGGTTAAAAACTTAGTTGGTCAGACATTATGTTCGCCTAAATGGCCTTCTATTAGTTTCTATAGCGGATATTTCGTATCCAATAAAGGATTACAGAATTTCAGCGTGATAAATTTAACTGCTAGTTAGAAAAAGAGAGCTATGAATGTGGAAAGTTATGTAAGGATCGTAAAATGTGACACTTGGTTCTATCCGCGAACCCCTTTAGGGAACTAGCGTGAATATGTATGTGTGTAAAATTACCGACTCTACCTTTTAAATTTTTGTAAACTAGATCTGGCTGTAGATTACTGTAACGCTTCTGAAACGTCGGGCTAGTTAAATATATAAATGAACCGCGACAAAATCCATTAAAGTAATTTTACTGTAAGGAGTATCCCAATCCCCATCGAGACCCCAAAGTGTGTGTTTTTGGGTGTGGAATACTCTGGTAAAATCCGGGAGCTGCTAGTGACCAAACTATACGCCAAATTCCAGCCAATCGACGATGCTCTAACCAAGCCCATGTTTAAATATAAGCGGACTTGTAATGTAGGTCTAAAATCGTGTGTATGTAATTTTATCTAGACAAGTAAACGATCCTGTGAGGCGACGGAGGCCGGCCGCGAGCTGCACGCACGCTGCGGACGGCAGGCGCGTGGCATGGCGCCATACAACTATTTTTTGCCGCAACTTCCAAGTAAATCGCCACTCAATAACAATATTGTGAAGTTAATGCGTCTTAATTGTGTGTAATTTGAGGTATGTAGACGGTGTACGCCGATATTGTCCACGTCACCGCTTTGATATTCTTACGTTTAAGGATGTTAGTTTTAGGAAGATGTAGTGACATGCTGCATTGCTGCCGAATTGGGCTAGTGAGGCTCCCGCTCACATAATGCCGTGAGCAAGTGACAGCGTCACTGTTGCGCCCCGTGCAGTTTGTGAGTAGCCAGTGGGCCATTGGAGGGGAGTAGTAAAGGAGGCGCATCTGCATAGCAATCATGCGGATGATTATGGGCGTCGGTCCCAGGTGAGTCTCCCAGTAATAAAAAATAATATGAATTCGAGAATAGGTCGCTCTACAAAATTAGCTGGACACAAACCCATACTCATTATAACTTCTTTGTTTTCATTCCGTAAATCTGTTGAGACTATGCAATGTTTATATAATAAACCAGAGAAATGTAGGTGTAAGGCTCATCTTGCTACCTTCCCGATTATAATTTAGCTTGTTTCTTAAAAACGAAATGTAAAATGTGACTAGTTGTGAAATGAGAGATTTCCAAGTGTAAATGACATGCATATAATGATTATTATTTCGTCTTGCAAGTCGTGTATGTGAGTAGAACGAAGTTTATCAGGATGTTTGGTATATTCTTATGAGCTACTAAATAACTCTTTGTATATAAAAATTTTCTCATGTGTGAGCCATATACAATTCTTTTAGGATTTTATTTTGGGTTTTTTATAACTTAATGAGGGTCATTTCAGCCACCGTGCGCGCGCTGCCCTCGACGTCAGATTCGGGAGATGAGAGACCCCATAGTCTCTCTGCTCTCAACATTCTGATATTGATGGAGAGTGAGTAGGTTCGGACACCTTTTCAGCCCCAAACTTAGTCCCGTTGCCGAGCACTCATGGCAATCCGGTGAAGCTGCGTTAGGCTTCTCCTCGCTTCCACAGTCTCTCCTCAGGTCCGAAAAGAAATACGTTCTTATATATTATTATAATTAACATGAAACATTTGAGCGCCTACGGCAAGGTATAGCCTTACCATTATATGTTTCATTTGTCAACAGCGTCACGACAACCGATTACCATTAAATGATTTGATTTGCACACGTACCAAAGGTCGATGACCTTACAATACTTTAATAACTTTATTACATCATCATCATAATCAGCCTTCACTTTTTCATTGTTGAACATTGATTATATAAAAAAAATATTATTATAATCATCTACCCGTTTGGGCTCCTTGTGAAACTTTGTTTTAAAGATTATTATTTTTGAAACAAAGTTTCACAAAGCGTAATGACACTAGATATGATAAGAACATTGATTTACGAAAATACAAAATATATTATTTCATAACTGTCATTCTAGAGAGTGCGTGTACGCATTTTTTTAATGAACATATTTTTTTGAAAAGTCAATGGCTTTTTTTTTTTCAAAAATTTACGTGTATGATTTTATGTCGTTTTTTACAAAGCAGTTTCTATTTGAAAGAAGTGCATAATTGAAACATATATTTTTCATTAAACCTTAGTAGTAGCTAATTCAACCTTACGTATGATTAAGTTGTTTTTGTGCTCATCTTTAATCCGGGTGGATTTCAAAAGTTGACTGTGTGTCTTGGTAATTCTGTAAATCAAACACAAGTAGTAGCAATTGAGTGATAAGTTAAAATTGATACGTCAAAATTGCAATTAAGGTCATATTTGTGTCCAGTTATATTTGCAAATAATAATTAGGCATTATGTAAATAGGCAAGGTGGGTAAACCGAATCTGAATTTAACCCCTGCTATATAGTTTAAAAAATGTTTTAATTAAAAAATAGCACATATAAACATTATCTTGTTAGAAGATTCAAGATAACTAAAATTAGCAATGGTATTATATAATGTATGACATTGTTAATTATCAGCTGTAGACTTGAAATAGGCACATACAAAGTTGTTACTGTGGGTACACAATTCAATACATAAAAGGACGCAAAAAATAGTCTAATATCAGAATCGTAGTTGTATTTTTTGCATCATAGTAAAACATAACAATGTATTTAATGTGCGTTGTGTAAAAAACATCGATAGAGTAACCGGTGAGACCGCATGCCGCGGAGCGCTCGCGGCAAGGCCTTCGCAGCACCTGCCAGCTCTCCACTTACCCACTTTCACGTGTGCGGTGTGTGCCCGCCATCGCACACTACACATTTCATCCATAGGACAGCTTTTTTAAGGGAAAACTTTTTGTGCGGAGTGAAATTGTTGTAGGGGTAAAACTTTGAAGAGCTAAATGTTTAGTGCGAAACGCGGATTCACCCTATCGCACACAAGACACTTTTCAAACTTCAGATCTTTTTCTTTTTTTGTAGTAAATACTTTTTAGACGCCTAGGTTTTGCACACTACATATTTTTAGCTCTATATTTTTTTTGTTACAGTAAAGATATAGTATATACTACTTAAATCTAAGGAATCATTAATCTTAACATATTAAGGTACTTAACAATGAAAATAACAAATATTGTGCAATCAAATTAATTTTGCACTCTTTTGGTACGAACAGATAATTGTAAAATTCCTCTAATTTTTACGGTTCCATAAGCAATAAGCAAATGCCTAAGAACGGAATCGTTTGTACTTTATGAATCGCTGAACAAAATCAGTGAAGTATGATTTTGAAAAATAATATTATCAAGAGGGCATAGACGTGTAGGGTGTCATTGTGTAGGTAAATTTAAAATGAAATGAAGGTTTCTAACAAAACTTTTAATTCTGCTATTACTTTACGAGATAATCATTCCTATTTCTGAAGTGGTAAAAGGTGTGTTCCCTCTCCTTCTCACTTTCAAACTATGAAACGAGAAAACTGTTAAGAAACGAAAATTGGTCAAAGTCGATTAAGCAGTTTAAAAGATAAGGATTTTTTTTGTTTGCAGCTACGGAACCCTTCATAGGCGTGTTCGACTCGCTCGTGACTGGTTTTATTTTAAATGCACTTATTGGTCAGATTTAAATCCACGCTTTTCAGTTTTACGCCGGTCGACCATAACATATATTGAACCACCTACACACTCTGCTTATATTTATCACAATGACTTTGCGAAATGTCAAAATAAACATGTCGTCGGGATTGTGCCGTATCCGATTGTTTTTATCTATATTTTGAATATAGCAAATATACTATTGAAATCCGTATAGCACCGCACACTATAAACATTACGGTTTTTAATTATTTTTTTTTAGTCTTTTTATTAACCACGTGTATAGGTAGGTTTGAAATCGTGCATATTTTAATTATTAGTGTAACATTATAATAATTTAAACGGGTAATAAAAATAATATTAGGTACCACTATTAATTTAATGTTTGAATTCTTTGTGTCTTTTTCCCTATTAACATGATATCATAGATCACCTCCCCTCCATCTATCCATTAGATGGGAGGCGGAATGAAGGGCAATGCATCTCCATGATAATGAAATAAAAAGTAACTATTAGCTATTATTATAGCTATCGTTGGAGAGCTTTCAGGAAATGTTGCGCAGCCTAAATGTATCCTCCCGAGGTATTGGCCTTAGGATGTACTTGGACTTCTCCCTAGGTCGGTCAACGTCGATGGTATTCTCGAAGTCGTAGAAGAATTCGTCTACCTCGGACAACTATTGCAACTAGGTAGATACAACTTCGAGAAGGAAGCCGATAGAAATATTCAGTTGGGTTGGGCAGCACTCCGGAAGCTTCGTCACATTCTCACGTCGCCTATACCGTAGAGCCTGAAGACGAAAGTCTTCTGCCAATGCGTTCTCCCCGTGATGACCTACAGGTCGAAACATAAGCGGTAGATCAACGGTCTTTTGAACGTGCTATGTTGGGTGTTTCTCTGTCCTACAGAATACGTAACGAAGTCGTAAGGCAGAGGCTCACCGAAGTGGCAATGAGCTGGTCACACACTCAGAAGAACAGATGTCAGATGGGCCAGTAAGGTTCTGGACTGGAGGCCTCCTTTAGGAAAACGAAGTGTTGGTTGACCGGTCACCAGGTGGGAAGACGATCTCCAGCAGTAGCCGGTCCGGGATGGATGCGAGTAGCAGGAGATCGGTCGTTTTGGCGTTCATTGAGAGAGGCCTATTTCCACCAGTGAACCCATAAGGGCCGATAATGAAATGAAAAAGATGTGTTACTGGAAACTTCCACTTATTAACAATTATAGTTCAGATTTACGTAACAGGATTTATGTAAGAGGTAGTGATAGCACTACCTCTTGATACTGGGCCGGCACGACAGGGGAGGTGCCTCTCGTTCACATGATACCGCAGTAAAGTGACATCTTCGGTGTAGAGTTTCGTGCGGTTTGTTAGTAGCCGGTGGCCCATTGGAGGGGAAGAGGAAAGGAAGGCAACGCAACGGCATGGTAGTATTGCGGATGCTCATGGGCGTCGGTAGTCGTAAAAAGACTCCGTTTGCCCCCTATACTGTGTTAAAAAAGACAGGCATATGGATGATGATAATAAAAACGCAACAAATACATTGATTATGCTTGAAAAATCTGTACTAATATATAAAGCTGAAAGGTTTCTTTGTTTGTTTGAACGCGCTAATCTCTGGAATTACATTTCGGATTTGAAAAAATCTTTTAGTATATGCGAGCTACATTGATAAGGAAGGGGATATGTCTATATATTATGACACTACAGACACAAGGTCCGGAAATACGCGGGTGAATCCAAGGGACACCGCTAGTAAATTCTAAGAATAAAACAGTTGCTTCACATGTACCAATATTCAAAGCAAATTTCAATTGGAATGGACAAAATTGTGAGCCAACATTATTTTCAATTCGTCAACCAGACTTATCCACGTATATTTATACTCTGTGCTACCAGAGAACATAATTTACAAGGTTATCATTTTTTTTTTTGACAAACATTTACATTCATTAGATCATGCGATTTTAATATGAACTCCTCAAGAGAAATAATAATTTAAATGAATATTAAGTAAATACTTTTACTTCAAGAGGAAATGTAAGTTTATTGAGATGGATGTGTGATGTGGATTGTTTTACCTGACAGCGTAATAAATTTGTGTTCTTACCCGACTAAGATTATTTAACACTTGACGACAACGTTAAGTTTGCGGTCAAAAATTCGGTATAAGGTCACAATTTAAAAGAGTTGTGACACTCTGTTTAAGCGAACGTAAAGACGGGAATATATTTTTTTTTATAGAATAAGGGGCAAACGAGAAATCGGGCCTTTTGACGACTACCGACGCCCATGATCACTATGCCAATACGTTAAAAATGGGCCACCGGCTACTCACAAATCGCACGAAACTCGTCACAGAAAGTTTCACTTAGGGTGGTATTATATGAGCGAGAGGTACTTCCCGGTCGTGGCGGCCCAATTCCGTTGCACGGGACGATGTAGTGTCATGTACTATGTATGGCACTACCACCTCCTATGCAGCATGGCACTACCTCTTCCTAAATATATAAATGATACATACCGTGTCATATGGCCATATCATTACTCTTCTTTTTAAATTTCGTTTTAAATCCCAAGCCTAGTCCCGTTTTACAGACTATTAATTAATCCTGTCTGTTGCTGAGGAGATAGTGTTCTTTTGACCCTCCCTCGTGTCTTTGAGATGTTAGTAAGAAAATATTATACAAAGGTGGTTAATGTAACACTACATGACTTTTAATAAGAGATTTTTACAATAACCTTTTTTATAGCATAAGGCGGCAAACGAGTGATCGGTGCCTCTTTACAGCTATGGTCTCCCATGAACATCAGCATAATTACTTTGCCGATGCGTTGCCCTCCTTTTCACCTCCCCTCCAAATACGCCACTGGCTACTCACAAACCGCACCAAAACGCGGCACCGTGCGTGTCACTTTACAGCGGTATCAAGTGGTACCCCTCGCTCACTTGATACTCACTACCTCTTCCGTCACTACCTCTTACAAAATATCCCATACCAGGAATGGTTTAAAATGTGAACGGCTCCCTAAAAATCAGAACAAATGTTCTATATATTACGTACCAGACTAACCTTAATATCTACCAGAAACTTGAAAAAGGATCTTACGAAAATCTAGTGTTACATGGCGCTATCAATATCCCTTATTTAATAAAAAGAGAGAGCAGGGTTACTCAAACCAGGGCTCGTAAGCTCCATTATACTCCCTCTACTATATAATATCCCTCTATTATACAATAAAAACCTTATTTTTATACCATTGTGAAAGGTTTGTATTCGCGAGCGGTGTCTGCGCGACACTACGATTACTACAGGTACTCGACCCGGCAATTTACTTGTGACTATAAAGAGCAATTTATGTGTTATTAATAGACTATGGTAACAACGAGAATAACTTCTATTTACGCGCTAAGTGTTGTACTTACGCGTTTACTTTCAGTATGGTTTAATACTTTCTAACGACGTTTGAATTATGAAAGGTTTATTGATTTCTTGTTTACGCGAATGTTTCCCAGTACTATAAAATTGCCTTAACGAATAAAATCGTGTCTATTTCTCCGTTATCCGTATCCGTATTTTTTTATATTTATCACTTATTGCTAAGGCTCAACTCATTCTGAAAAATATTTTCAATTGTTGTCACATTAGGACGATCTAATTTCAAAAGAGAAAATGGCTATATCTTTAAAGGTATCTTATAGTTCTTTTATTCCTTTTTTTTTGAACTTCCCGCGAAAATTGTTTTTTTAAGAGATGTTATTGCATTGGGTCTAATTTTTACTCATAAAGGTTTAATGTAAGGTCTACAGTAAATGTTTGTCTACAGTAAAACCTGGCATTTTTTATAATATATTATTAATTGTTATGTTTATATTTAATTTTTAAAATTATCACATTTTATTAATTGTAAATAACAAATCTTTTATTAGAAATAAAATTATTGTCAAATTTTAATCTCAAAGAAACTATTTAGAATGGATTGCGGAATATATTATAAGACGGAAGATACATTTGGATTAATATAATCGCACAACTTATTAATTCAAATAGGAAACCTAAAAAGAACTAAATTATTAAATCTTAAAACTAAATTTTAGCAAAATCCTTTAAGCCAAATTCCTGAATTGTTATTTACTATCTCAAACTACTTTCACGGAACATAAATCTTAACAGATGAATATAAAACGGATTCTATGAAATATTTTAATGACATAGTAAAAATTAAATAATGGCGCGTTGCAGCGCGCAAATGACACGGTTCATTTAAGTAAGCGGTGCGCGGTAGCCGGGAGATGTTATCGGATTCTTATATAAAAAGGCTAATGGTGCCCTCAGGTCAGCTAGCCGTAGCCAATCCACACGTGTTTCAAGTTGCAACTTACATATACTAGAGTTTTTCCTGGGACGGTACGCGTGGAATCTACGAGATTTTTTTAAGTTTTAAATTTTGCGACATTAAATTTCATTCAATATCAAGGCTTGACTTCTTATTACAACATACGGAGACGAACAAGCAGTTGAGCCTTTTCATTGGCGTTCAACAAATAACCCGTCCGTTTTGACTGTTATTTGTTATGTGACTAATGTATAGACTTGAGAACTACATGAAAAACAACTAGACAAGACGTTCATTGTGCTTTGTGCCAGATCCATTTGAAGGACAAACATATATTCAAATAGCACGCGACAAAAAAGGCCGTTTGGCAAACCAGTGTATATTTTATAAGTGGAGTTAGCGATAAATCGTGTGATGGGCTTTCGAATTCCGTTCAAGTCATCCAACGCGGTGAGATCGAGTGGGAAATATCTCGCACATACCGAAGGGTACACACGTCCATGCCAACTATATGTTATATTAAACATATATTCTTTGGACCAATACTTAAGTACCTATCATGATTATCATCGATCCTATCCTAGACATAATACTCTTTCAATAAATACACTGCACTTACGACCGTCTTCTCACTTTTCGCCATAGCTTACCAATTTTTCGCCTTTTCCAACGCCTCTACTCTAGACCGTAACAAAGTCCTTACGAATTTAAAGAAATGATTATTTAA
>JAFELO010003929.1:81801-102012 GCA_017140195.1 Eumaeus atala
GCTTTGCTAATGTTCTTATTCTGTATATTTTTGTACCACGCCGCTCATACGATACGTCACCACATCTGAAGTCATATGAGAAAAATATTTTAACGAATGAACCAGCAGTGTTAAATAAGGTCCTATCTATTTCTCTAGACATTACATGCTAAAAAAACCGAAGCGTAATTACTACAATGAAGGGGGAGTGGCCATGCCAGCATATTTTCTTATAATATTTTACGTATATTTCATGGTACTAACAAAAGAAACGTCTGTCGCGTTGGTAGAGCAATACTTGAAGAAAACTTCAACTTTAAACAATTACCGCTCGCCCTTTAGCTCTTATGATTGCATTACCTAGCTTAAATCAATTCTTTTCGTGCAGTTTATAACTGTAGCAAAATAAAAAAAATTACAACATCACGTTCACAATAAAGGAACATTAGAAGCAGGTGCATTGGATTCCTGGGATGGCGATTACCGTGCGTCGGTTCCGCATTGATAGTTTTTACGCGTGTGTCCACTTTAATTAAAGCGGCACGAGCTAGTACTGGACCTGTATAGATCTCATTACGAATTATAACAAAAACCATTACGTAGTAACATGTACTGTAGATAAATGATTCTTTTAATTGCCAACGGAACAAACATTGAGTACGACCCAAGTTCTACCAGAAGACTTGCCATTCACATGGTCCCTTTACGCGGCGTCAATGGTTTTGGGGTCCGGTGGTGTGTGGGGCTCGCTGCATAAGATAGTGCTGAATACCTAGTAAAGAACCAGGAGTGCCGGCAGTGTAGCCTTTGGTCAGGGTTCCCACACCAATTTCGCAGTTTTAAGCTTACCTCATGGCATCTCGCCTAGTCAAACCCCAGAGGGCAGTGACGCCGCCTCCATAGTGAGATTTTACTGCACCACAATACAAGCACACCAACTTCTACACTGATCAATGGGGTTAGGTCACGTCTTCGTCCCTTTCCTGTACACAAAAGCACCTCCTCCTATTTCTCTTGCAGTCGCATCTTATAAGAAATATACAAAGAGCAGCAAATATACAAGAGGCAGCACTTCAATTGGCTTCGCCTATAATGGCTGGGTTTACTTTGAACTACTGAACCCCACTGATACTGCAATGCTGAGACACGATGGTCCTAGTTTGGTCAACCAAATTAAACCCGTAAGAGCTTGTCTCCGAAATCTTTCTCATTTACACTAATGATTAAGAGATATTTAACTAGTTTTTTGATTTCGGGATGAAATGTAGCAATGGCATATGGTATTAGATCTGACAGAACGATCTGCCATTTCGTCATTTTTCCAGCTACTTTCACGTTACTATGTACCGTTAAACGTTTTACGATTAGCAAAATATTTTAACATATATTAAAGATATACGCCATAAAAGATTAGCCAAGAACGCTATGACATTTATTTACCGGAATAAGGTTTTAATGTTTGATTACTTAAAATAATGAAAATCTCAAAACTCGCATCAACTTAAACGGACAATTCCAGTTCAATAATTTATGGATCTAATAGTAACTGGACTTATAATAACTGTTAAAATGCCATCACTTAACACTGCGCATAGACGTAATTAAAAAAAAACAGTTTGTTAGTTCGTTTGTTTTCATAATTTCCGCTAATAGATTAGGCTATGATATAATATTTACGGCAAATATATTTGTATGTGTGTTGTCAGATTATGTATTTACAAAGATGAAACACATTTTTGTGTTTAATCCAGAATACAGAAATTATTAGATCCAAAATAGATTACTACAGTAACGAAACATTTCTAGTTTAACGCCAAACTTTAAGAACTTCGCTCTATAACCATTGGAACCTGGCTCTATTTTATCGACAGTTTCCCCTCACTCGTAATGGAGATATATTACACTTAGAAAGACACTTGGAAATATATTATGACGAGTTACGACCATAAGCTCTCACACAACAAGGAGGGTTAAGAAGAGGCAAACGCCCTTTTACGTAAAATTGACGTTTTGTTTCTTTTCGAAATAAAGGAAGGTCATAATTGAGTTAAGTTTTATATCTCCTGTATTTCGAGTTCGTTCTTTCCCAATGGCATTAAAAAATCTACTGCTATACGTTTCATGAATATATTGCCAGCCACGCAGACTGGCTGCCGTGGTGCGATGGTCATTAGATCGAGGGCACCACATCAAAGGCAGTGCTTATTGCACTCGTGGTAGTATCATTAGAGACTCAGATACCATGTCTTTACGATCGATCTCTACAATATCGTAAAACATATCGAGTGGGAAGAACTTGGTAATGGAAATATGTAGCTGGCTCACGCGCTAGACGCCTAGTAACCAATATCACTTACAATGTTGCTATAAGTTATTTCATCTCCCATAAAATATTTCTCATAATCATCAATTTGCAATTTGAATGTATAATGTTCCTTTAATGTGTCGCTTTCAGAGTTGCTAATTAAATAAACAGGTACCGCGTAATTTATTTTCGCAACACGAAAGATTACTAACGCCTATTTAGAATAAGGCCTATTGATTCGTAGAACTATGGAAGGTCACTTATAGTGAAAGATGCTCGTCGCATGTGCGATTTATCCTGGAGATCGCCAGACGATACGCGAGAAGATTCGTTGATAAAGGTTGTCGTTTAAGCTCAGAAATAGATTACTTTAATAGCTTTAAAAACAAATAACTCGTGGCTCGTCAGTATTTTGTAATTTTGTTTTAACAAATTCTCTCAATAAGTCTCAACTATGTCTGACAATATTTACTGCTCTCTTATAGCTTTTTTATAGTATCCGATCGAACTTCGAATATCGATACATATTTCAGGGCTAATAAACTATAGATACGACATTTTTAGGTACCTCATATGGGTAATATATATCGAAGCGGACAGTATGAATGGTTTCATAGGTTTTACGTGCCCTCATCATACGTGCTATACATGATATTAGCATCGACACAGATATCTGTATCGACGCCGATGTAGTTATCTGTGTCGATACCGACATCGGATCGTATAATGTGAAAACGATCTTACTCGCTCTTACGCTCGGTCAGCCACGTTGAGTCGCGCGTGGAGCTGTCGTTCATAAAACCGTGGTAGGACTCGTCCCTCGGTCATCCACCTTAAATTATTACTTGGTACCTGAGGTTTATATTCAGCTCTAGGTGCAGTCTTGAGCCATACTAATTTTAATAAATCTTAAATACGACAAGACAATATGACATACAGTACCTTTAAACTTTAAGCAATATTGTCAGCGGCGGATGCCGGGGATATGTGTAGCGTATTGACTAATGTGGGATATTGTGAAGCATATTGGCTAATATGCTCTTT
Organism: Eumaeus atala; assembly: GCA_017140195.1. Classification (NCBI taxonomy): domain Eukaryota; kingdom Metazoa; phylum Arthropoda; class Insecta; order Lepidoptera; family Lycaenidae; genus Eumaeus; species Eumaeus atala. The sequence goes on from JAFELO010003929.1 coordinate 85,130, forward strand.
AAGAAGTTGAGCAAGTCGGCTCAAACATTATATACTCTTAAAAAAACGAAAACATTATATTCTCTTACAATAAACGCTTAGACGACCGCCGAACAAATTACATAGAACAAATTAAATATTTTAGGAAGAGGTAGTGCCATGCTGCATAAGAGGATATCCTCCTATGCAGCGGAATTGGACCGGCACGATGGTCTCGCTCACATAATACCACCGTAAAGTGACATTTTCAGTGCCTTTCGTGCCTTTTCTGAGTAGCCGGTGCCCCGTTGGTGGGGTGGAGGAGGACGAGGTACCGGCACAGTAATTATGTGTTGTTGATGTTCATGGGCGTCGGTAGTCGTAACGAGGCTCCGATTGCTCGTTGGCCCTCCTATTCTATAAAAAAACTGAAAACTAAAGTGGTATAAACAGTACAGGATAAAATATGATATTCAAACTATAAGGTAGTGCTATGCTACTTTGGGTAGGCACATACTCAGCCCATTCCTCCAGCTTCAACCTTTTTTTGCAGCATTCGGAGTAATAACGAAGACTATTAAAATTGCATGATTATTATCTTAAAAAGCTTCTAAAAATTGTTAATTATATAATTTTTAAATAATAATTCTCTACTTAAGAAAACCTAATAACGTATTTTTTTGTTACATTATTTGGTACAAAATAAAGTGTTTTATTGTTATTATTATTCAAATCTATATTTTGTGAATAATGATAGAAAACAAAAGATTGAAAAAAAAATCAATATATTTCTACAAAAGAATTTGTAGAAATATATTGATTTTTATAAGCATGTCTACCCAATGGGCCTACCTGACAAAATATTTTAATTTTCGACACAGTCGGGCTTTTGTAATTTACAATAGTTACCTTTACCGTTAAGTTTAAAATTTTAGTAAAACAAACTTGTGGTGACAAAAAATATTACCTTACAGATGCAACGGAAGCACGTACTGAAGTCTTGTTCTAGTTTCGCGTCTTGGAGCCCCACTGGTTCTCCCTCGTTGGAGCAAGGCGCCCTTTGACCTTCTGCAAAAATTTTAGGAACATTAGTTTTCTGTATCAATATTAAAATAATATAACTAAAGCGCTTTTTGCCCATTAGGGGTGTGCGTGAGCATTTTATTCTCGGATAACATGGGCGATGGGTATTTCACCACGCAAACCTGTAGCATAACTGGTGATCGAGGTTAATTTTATAAATGTAACATTGTAAAACAAAGTCCTGAGAAGCTGTATGTTTATTTGTGATCAATTTTATCAAAACCTCATCGGCTTTTTGTGCGGTTTCCACCCATGGATGGAGCAATTCTCGAGAAAGGTTTTAGAGTATAATTTGGTAACAACATTATTCGCGGGTGAAGCCGGGGCGGATCGCTATTAAATACATATACGAGGTAGCTACAGAAGTTGACGCGTGAGCGATGCGTCTACGTCCTTTGCAGGCTGTAGAAGTTGTAAGAGGTATAACTGCATTGGATCTGAATTGGGCCAGCACGACCGGGAATATACCTCTCGCTCACATGAAAGTGGCAGTTATGCTGACGCGGATCGTACAGTTTGTGATTAGCCAGGCCGGACAGCGCATATGCATGATAATAATGCGGATGTCGTCGGATGGGCTTCGGTATTCGTGAAAAGGGGCCTGTACTATGAAAAAGTGAATTTACTATTAAAAAAAAACTATTTCATAGAAGCTCAATATTGTTTTTTTATAGTATAGAGGTCTGTTGTGTAACGATGCAGCAATGCTAGTAGTAGTTAACAATTTTCTTATAGTATCGGGGGACAAACGTGCCTTTTAAAGACTACCGACGCCAATGAACATCAGCATAATTATGCCGAAGCCACTGGCTAAAACTACTGAACGGATATCATAAAAATATACACAATTCCAAAAAGATGAATTTTATTGTATGGATTTCACGCGAAAGACGCTGCGGGCACAGATTGTATATAATATAAATCAGTAACCACATTTTTTTTCTGATATCTGTATCAATTACACATGCTAGAGTATAGGTACCGATTTACTGAACGTTATGGCGATGACACTGCATATTTCATACATAGACCTAAGCCAGCCTAATACACAGCCGCTTAAGTCGAATGAGACAGGAAATGTGGTTCACTCTGTCTTATTTTCATGAATTTCTCTCTGCGTACGGTATTAGATATACAAATGTAGTAACGCGTTCTATTAATCAAGACGTTCGCTCACAGTACATAACCACGGCGTCCCTTCTTTCTATATTGTCTTTATGGTTTCAAATATTGCAAATTGAGCTGAATTCTGGTTGATAATATTTAGGGGAATACCAATACAATTTTATAACTAGCTAAATAACGGTGCGAACGTTAAGCAGAAAACAGCGAAACTTATGAATAAATAAAGTATTTATAATAGTTACTTAATATATTAGCTCACATTAAGTATTCGTGGCTGATATATCGTTTATTCCGAACGCGAAGCGTTGGCGTCAGGTTGTCTATAACGTGACGTTACACAAGTGACCATATTCGTAAGGTCATAAAATTAATCTAGTTTTGTGATGTTAGCGCTCCGCGTATAATGTTATTAGCATCTGCTTATATGCCTATACTTAGTATCATTTAGCGTGTGTGACGTGGAACCGTTCTGGTCGTGTGTTAGTAGGATTAGGTGCGTTTGACGGTGTTGAGACGTTACTTGGAATATCGTCAACACGTAGTTTCGTAATTTTTATCTTTTTTTTTTTGACGCCAACGTGCTTCCGGCTACTCACAAACCCCACGAAACGCGTCATCGACGCTGTCACTTTACGCTGGTATCAAGTGAGCGAGAGGTGCTTCCCCGTTCGTGTCGGCCCAATTCCGTTGCATAGGAAGATGTAGTGTCATGCACCATGCATAGCTCTACCTCCTCCTATGCAGCATGACACAACCTCTTGCAAAATGTCATACGGACTGTTGTTGTTCTTAGGCAAGTTGAACTATTTTCTCCGGCCATGACAATAATTGACTCATTGACAATATTGATGTCTTAAGTTTACGCGAATGTTAGACATTACAATAAAATTACTTTTTCAGAAGCTTGATAATGATATAATTGACTATTACAAATACTATATCTGTATGCACCTCTCTCATGTGCGTGAGAAAGAAGATACCCGACCCCAATCCTAGTGACGAGTCTCGCCGAGCACTGATTTATATCCGATGAACCTGTATTGAGCTTGTCTTCGCTTCCACAGCCCAAGTTCAGGTCCGAAAAGAGATGTCATTGTGTAACAACGCTTTTGTTTAGTAAAAATTGTAAGAAAATGTCTCTGGCGCCTCAGATCTGCATTATAAATGAAGTAATCATTCACAAGATTGTTATTTATTTATCAAATTTTCTACCCACGAACTCCCTACATATAACCTATAATACTTGTTTAGCGACATTCTGGGAGTATTCCCAGTTCCAGTCGGGTTGGATCTGATTTAGATATTATTTTGGCGTTCATCGAAATATGTATTCGCCAATACAATATGTAGATATAGGTCCAAGGGCTGATTAGAATACAAAATGTGCGAATGTAAATGCGACTTCTAGATCACAAAAGTTTAATAATTGCCTTGAATATACAAAAAACTCAGGCTTCATCGGGTATGAATGAGTGCTGGACGAGAGTCGTCACTAGGATTGGGGCCGGGTATCTTCTTTCTCACACACATGAGAGAGGTGCATACAGAAATAGTGTTTGTAATAGTCAATTATAACATTGACAAAAGTCAATTACTATCATGGTAGGAGAAAAAAGACTTTACAGTAAGTACATAAAAGCAGTTTACCTACTATACAAAACCTTAAAAAAACTCTAAGTAACTTCTCGAAATTCATCTGCGAACTTCTTCCCAACCACGTCAGCGTTTGTGAAAACACTATCCACAAACGACAAAGTATACGAAATTGTACAATCCAGGATTTCTCATCAATTTATTTTCAATTTAGAACTCGACCAGTAGTTCGAAACCCAACCCTAATCTGAGTAAGCCAGCGGAACGACAGCCGATTGCTCATGATGAAAGATAAGAATCATACATCGTGCTAACTGTACATCTCATTTGTACACGGCGACATATTTATATTCCGCGCAACAGATTCCACAAGATGGCGCACAGATTTTATACTTGTCGTATCCAGTCGAATACTTACCTTGATTAAAAGCTTTGGATCCGCATTCTTATTACGTACAAAACAGTTTCGGACGCCACCGGCAAATATTTTAGTAATTAATGTGCGCTCATACATTACGTGAACGGTCGACAAATATAAAACTTCTATGATAACAATATTTGCTGATTAATGATTATAAAAAAAACACTTAATGATCTTGAATTTTACACATAAGTACTATGTCGATGCTTTAGCCTCCTTCAACAGTGGGCCACCGAATAGTCACAAACCGCACGAAACGCAACACCGAAGATGTCACTTTACGGCGGTATTATGTGCGCGAGAGGTACCTCCCCGGTCGTGCCGATCCAATTCCGTTGCATTGGAGGATGTAGCGTCATTCACTATACACAGCACTACCTCCTTCTATGCAGCATGGTACTACCTCTTCCTATGCAGCATAGCACTACCTCTTCTTTTGTTCGTAAAAATATTATGAACTTTTTTCTCTAGCGGACATATATTTACATTTATTTTATAATGATCCCTGGCACATAGCAACCGAGATTCGTTTTCAAGGCTGACGTATAAATTATACTAAAGTTGTGGATACATTTATTATATCGATAAAATTATATTTGTAATTCAATGTTCGGAATATGACGACAAAGTATGCGGAAGCAATTAAGAGAATACAGAAAAAAACGTTTAAAACGTAGAAATAACGGTAGTAGATTTTAGTGTATCCATAAATTACCGCGTCAGGACTCGAGCTCGTGTCTCCAAGGCATATACAATAACACTACCAAACATTGGAAGTGTTTGTGTGCATTATGTATTTATGTAGTAAATCAATGCGTCATATTTCTATTATTTATGGATTGCACATAATTCTTTCCATTATTGACTTTCCTAAACGAATGGCGGGAAGCCATTTTGTCACGAAGAGATTGTATATTTCTGTTATTTAAGTTAGCATCAGCGGTTACGTGCAAAACTAAAACTCTTTCTATGCTCAGTGACTGATCGACAGAAACTACCGTACCCAGAAACTTGAAATTTGGTACCGAGGTTCTTTTTACGATGTATTATTTATTTTTATTTTTGCTCACAGCACTAAGAAACATTTTTAGAAATTAAACCTCCAGAGGTGTGAAATAGGAGGATGGATATTATAATATGGAATTTTACCATGTCACGCGGTCGAAACCGCGGGCGCTGTTGGAATTCAATATATAAAATGTATCACAATGTTTCGCCATGATAATTTTCGAAACTATATTAGTGAAATTTCGGACAATTGTGTAACTTTGCCCAATTTAAAATTCGAGCTATACCTATTTTATTTTTATGATTGTGACGTGTGTCCGAGTCAGCTGGTAAGAATATAAACTCCTTTGACAACCATCATTAAAGCTACATATGTACTGGCCGCATCCCACTTAAACCAGCCTACCTTGATCTATTGTGGTCGTCATCGCACTTTTTCTGTCAAATAATAATCGTATAATGTGGTCCTAGCCGAATTTTGACTGCAGAGACCATATCTGATCAGAATGGCCATCTGCGCAGGACACATTGCAGATCACGAGTGTTTGCGCAAACACAAGTGCACCCTATTCCCTCATTCTCTTATTCTGTTGGGACGGCATTCCTATACGAATCAGGCGCAGGACCGACGGCATAATGTGCTCTCCGAACCAGGGTGTATCACCGCCAACTACCAAAAATAAAGTAAAACAAGACTAAAATAGAATTTGAAATATCCTAATAACAGTCCGGAGTTATGACCCTTTGTATGTACTCTGACGCAGGATTCGAACCCGGGACCTCGCAGCTGTGTTTACCACTAGACCACGAGGCGGGTAAGTTCATTCTACTTCAGTATAGTGTAAGTATAATATAATAATAACCTGGATTTCAACCACGCGGAGGGCGTTATAGCCTCGCTATATTCGTTATTAAGCATTTGAATTTTTTGATTATTTATGACCAGAAGATCCCAAAAATTCCTTGTCTTTGATCTAAATCATTTAAATTACCGTTTTGAAGACTGCTATTCTGTGTCCGCAATCTATTCTATTCAAGTGCCTCTTTGGGAGAAGAGATGACACAATATGACAGTAAGTACATATTAACAGGATGATATTTATTACTTAATCCGATATATTGTTTCTTCTTTACATTTTTAGAGATAACCAAGTGCAGGCTTTATTTGGTATTTAAAATATTCAAATAAAAATAAATAGAGATTGCCTGCATATAAATACATATAGTTTATTTACGGTCATTACCAAACAGGATCTCTCGCTTTAATTTATTTGGGGGGGGAAATCACATGCTTCATAACATAACTACAAATTTGCCACTTTACAATTATAACGACTATTCGCAAAGGCTGTCTAAGTTTACATCCGTGTTTGTTCTTGGCTACTTCAAAAAAAACCGGCCAGATTAGCATTAAATGTGGTCTTGGAGGATGGACACTATTTTGATTCGAAGAGTGTCCTGTTCTTTCTTTAAGTTTAAATTGTAATTTTTTTTTAATCTTTATTAATACTATTTTGAATAATATTCTTTGTGGCCAGCTTTATTTTTTATATTCCATTTACAAACACAACAATATATGAGCGAACTATTAATAATGGCTAGTCTCATTAATCACTTCGTTATCATTTATTATCATCAACCTGTTTCTATCTGATGATAAAAAATAGCCTCGCTTAGTTTAATTGGATAGTTCTTCTCGGTCTAAACTAGGAACTAAGACAACGGTGACTGACCTATTTTTTATTAATGTAGTAACTGTATAGCTCTACAATTAATAAAAAAATGGAATGTGGTCTTTTTGTAATGCAATTAATCATTAGTATTTTAATCAAAGAATTCTGATGGTTATTTCAGATGCGGATTGGAAAAAATCACACTATGCCTTTTTTATAATAATAAAAATTATAAATTTGAAATACAATGTATATAATTGATAATATAGCAAACCTATATTGTTATGATCAAATGTCTTTTCTGTTCCGTGTATTATTTGCTAAAATATCTCAAACACGTCATTATCATATCACATTTAAAATTATTGTATTAAAATTTATTTGCTGGGTGCTGCTCTTTGTACCCATCTTATAAGAAGAGGGGACTAAAGAGCAGGAAGAGGAGGCACTCTTTGTACCCCTCTTATAAGATGAGGGGACAAAATAGAAGTATGAGGCGGCGATATTGCGCACGGGGCAAGAGGTGAGGATGGGAATCTCACTCCATTGCTCTGTCCCAAAGTATGTGGTAACTTAACTTAACACACCGGATACTTAACCAGACCTAATAAACTCGTCTGGTCATGTAAACGAATGATAAAAATAATGATCAAAATACGATCAATACTTTCAGAAATATACGTGGGAAAACATGCATACATATTATATTGTGTCCATTTATTAATGTTTTAAATTTACGCCAATGTTACTTATCACAATTAAATTACTTTTACCGATCTTATCCCGGCTTATTTCATTAACTACTAGCCCAACGTTTTAGTCTACCCGTTATAATGGTTGTTGTAAAGCTTCGGGCTAGTTAAAAAACTGCGATAAAATTCGTAAAATTTACTTTTGTGTGTTTGTTGTAAGCCCTAACAGATTGTCACCTTACTGATACTGATAATAGTAATACTTATTTGCATAAAGCATGATTACGTAGAGGTTGTATTTACAACCCATACGTCAAAATCCGTCAAGCAGTTATGTTTGTAGGCATCAAAGAACATAAATACATTCGTTCAAAGACATTACCATCTGACGCAGTTGGGTATTAAGCAACCGACGAAGCTTCCGTAAGTACTCGGATTGTACGTAAAACGTTTCGGTGTGTAACGGAAACAATGTACAAACACAAACTGACAAATTACACGGTAATTTTCCGGCGATAATAAACGCGAGCTTGTTATAAATATTCTGAAAGCGAGATATTTAAATAGCATAGGATGATAGGACGAACGGTATAATCATTACGTGTGAAACAAAGATTTCAATTTTTTATTATAATAAAGTGCTACAAATGACTACCGACTCCCGTTAATATCCGCATTAGCAAATGCGTGGTCCGCATTCACTCCTCCTAATTGAAATATTTATACAACTGCACTTAAGGGAGTTGTATTTTCATACATACGGCTTGATGGATTTAGTGAGCGTAATTAGTTCCTTAAGCAGGACAACCTCAATGAGTGTTTGGCCACGGTTATAACTACCACTCTATGCTATAGCTACTGATAGTAGCGTGTGGTACTGGTAAATTCTACGGACTTAGCGCGAAGTATTCCAGGGTATACTAGGAAGTGAGCAGGTACACCAGGATCCTAACTTGATTGAAATTCTTCATGTTAGAAATTTGGAAAGGGATGGCCCATTTAATAGATTTGCCGCGGCCATGAATCCTAGCATTCACTGGTTGAACTTCATAGTGTTAGGAGATTGGAAGGAGATGGCTTATCTAATATATGCCACGGATACTAACAGATGATTCTTAATGTTTAGAAGACTAGAGAGATATGGCCCACCCAATGGATTTGCCATGATCTTGAATCTTAATTCCTCTCAATTAAATTTGTCATGGCAGAAAAACAATACCGTAACGCCGTTAGTTACTAAGACAGCAGCTAGTAAAAGTTTTAGTAAGAGGTACCATGCTGCATATCAGCGAAATTTTGCTGGCACGACCGGGGATCTACCTCTCGCTCACATGCTACTGGTGTATAGTGGCATTTTTGGTGTCACTACTCATGTGATTTGTGAGTGGCCAGTGACCCATTGGGGGGGGGGGGGGGAGAAAGAAAATCCACGCATCAGCATAATTATTGGGATGTTTATGTTCGTCGGTAGTCAAATTCGTCGGAAACGCCTAATTGCTTGTTAGTCCGCCTATACTAATAGAGATCCACCACTAGAGACTTGACATCGGGCAACCTCCACGCCAGACATCCTCAAACTTGTATCGGTATGTTACATAGGATAGGTTAAAGCATAGAAAGTGATTTTTATTTTTCACCCACGTACCTTGGGCAACCATTTATCAGAAGTCAGAAGATCATAATGACATTTATTACATAGTTCAAACCAGGAAACGTTGCCACGTCATTAACAATCTGTAGTAACGTTGAAGTAAATAATAGCTGTGTCGGCATTATTTAATTAGTAATTAGTGTCTTCGAGACTCATGTCTATGAGCGAGGATGTAGTTTGCCAGGTCTGTTTAATGTTGAAGGCCAAACATAAGGCGGTACATCTGAAGTTAACACAACACAGTGGTATTAAGTAACACGAATTTTCACTGTCAATTTTACTTGTCAACGTATACTTAGAATCACACACATTAAAATAAACGATGCATTTAGACATATGAGATTTTGTCTATAGGGTAGGAGGATAGTTGCTATATTAACTCGTCCTACGGCCTGTGATCCGTTAAAGTCTCCACACTTAAATACACACAAAAACTATACAGATTATAATACATATATCATCTGCTTCGCAACCTAATGCTAAATAATTATAGCAGATGTAGTCTAATGTAATACGACAGGGCATCAGATAGACCAAAAACTTACTGATGACCGGGCTGAAGGCGGTGGAGGCGGTGTAGTATGTGAGCAGGACGGCAAGAACGAGCAGGTAGGCGGCGTGTGCGGTGCGCGGGCGTCGCATGGTCGCGGTTAATCGCGGCGCCGGCACACGCCGCTGCGCGCCCGTCGCATCACACCCTCGCACCGCCCGACGAGTGCGCAACACCTAGAACAAAGTGTCGGAAAGGTCATTGCCATAGCAGCATGCTAGCACTGTCCGCCCCCTATGGAGCGAGTCCCCGCAGCCCCTGGAAGAAGATCTACAAAATACTTATGCTGCTTCCTTGGTCCTCCCGCTTGCTTGGTCCTGAGTGAGTCCAGGGGAATTTGCTGTTGGAGGACAATGCATGCATAACCTCTAATTAAGGGGATGGTGATGAACTATGATTCTCGTTAGTAAAAGACGACCGTATGTGTAAAGATCTTTAGTTATTAAATAGTTTACTATGCCGACGAAAGTAAGCGTATCTGCAATTTAAACAGACCCTTTCTCCCAGAACAGAAGGCAGAGTTTAGAGGTCTTGGCGCATAGTCAAGATATGAGAGTGTGGCGGAGTTGGTCTCAATCTCAGGCACACTACTTTCATTCACTTCCACAGTACGCTGATTCATGGACTTCAATCTAATAAAAGACGATATAGAAAAGGTGTTATAATAACTAAGGAGGTTTAGCCAACATGACCTCCGCCATATTTCATGTGCGTTAGGCTAACCTTCGTATATTCATCGCCCACATCACCTCCGCTCTATTGATTCAGGATCTTCCAAAGGTCTTCCGTAAGGCTGAAATCCTTGACTCACATGAGTGTAATGTGTTCGATCTTGATACTTGAGGACTCCGCCACGCCTATAAGCCGCAGCCATATTTCGTAGCAGCCACCAGGGCTAAGACTACGTCACGCGCACGTCAGTTGCTGCATCGTATTATTAGCCACGGCCACGTGAGTTTTCGCCTCTTGTACGCTCGCCGCTGGAATGTGACTAAAGCTGTTCTGTTAATTTTAGGCAATATTAAACAAATTCATTCTGTCTGTTTTATTAATAGTCAGTAGTTGTTACTGTAAGAGAGTGTATACCATCAAATTATCTCGATATCGGTTTAAATAGTTATTGGCTTTCACTCTTCAGCGATTTCTTTTTTTTAGGGGCCCTTAGACGCCTATATCTCTTCTAATTTGGTTCTGGCTTATTTCTCCGGATTCACTCATACACAACACTAACTAAAGGGAGTTAGGCACCCCAATACACTTGAAATTCTTTATCACAAACTATAATATAATGGCACCCGCCCCGGCTTTATGCGGGCAGCTGTAGGCATTTACTTAAATGTTAAAAAATGTAAAATTAAAAATATTAATATTTACAATGATTCGTTGGCAAAATGTTAAGCAAAACGTTCACGTTTTGCTTAACATTTTGCCACCTTAATAAGCCAAAACTCAGATATGAATTCTAACAAAAAAGAAACAAAAAGATAAGTTAGCTACCAAACTTAATAGGTATATAATAGTAATACTCGTATATGTTGACTTATCATATCACGTTAGGCTGGTCTTGTACTAAGTACCGTAAGGACTTGTCTTACTAGACAACGGATACATATTTCTTTTAATATTCTTATAAACTTAATACATATATACATATACATCCATGACCGAAGCGGGACTCGCGCCCGCGACCACTGGTGTATCACACGGACTAACCGCAACGTTACTAACTAGACCATTCCGACATTGGTCATTTGATGACGTAATTGTAAAAATATTTAAGCACGTGTAAGACCAGTAAAGAATAAGCAACCTATAAAAATATTATTGTCATACGTTCCTCTTATAGGTGTCATTTGAATGATGAAAATAAGACAACCCGCTTTTCTTGCATTTGATTTGTATTATATAAATACTTACAATATGCCCGACTGAAGTCAGTCAGCCTGCGGCATTTCAAATCCCATTGCTCAAGTCCTACAGCTACGTACCGTAAACGGTTTGGTAAGTATGTTCGGTAACGTACTGTCTGGCGATGTGACTGGCTCTTCCACACTTCCTACATCTAATTCTCTTAAAATTCGTAGCTAGAAGACTAATAAAATACATGAAAATCTTGTATAGAGCAATTTTTTTTTCATTTGTTGGTGAGAAGTAGTAAACTTCTTCACAACATTCCTAGTTCCTACATTGATGGATTGGACTAAAATGTTACATTACTATGTAACATTTTAGCCTAATACTACCATCAAGTTAGTATTCCTGAAATTTCCTTCTATCGTGTGTTAATTACAAGCAATAACTCTTGTTTATTTAGGAAACGTAGGTCATAATTATATGTTATCACAACTACGAACTATGATGCATCAATCAGATCTTTATCAAAAGCGTTATCTTCACACCTTCCGAATGTTTGGTCAGATAAAAAGGATTATGTATTACTTCTTCTATTTATATTTATTATGATACTACAATAAATTAGTTTAATTTTTAATTTTTTGGTTTGATACTGTTGTTGTTACATCTGTAAATCGTATTTATCTGTCATTAGGGGCGTTTTAGTGTGTAACCTGCTATTAAAATGTCAGGTAACCATACGGCGTTTAGCTCTTAACTAGGACATAAATACTTGTTACTAATTTCTTCCAACAGGATCTTGTTATGCCAAAATTTTAAGTTTATCTGCTGGTTAATTAGTTGAGATCGATGGCCAGTGGGACCAATGATCCATTGTTGGGGAGGTGGAAGAGTAGGTAATGCATCTGCATTATAATAATGCGGATGTCTCTGGACGTCGGTAGTCGGCAAAATGATCGTTTGCTCTATAATGTAAGTTCGCGGATCCATTCCGAATGTTGACGGTGGCATACGGAGAAGCTACTTTGGATAAAAGCAACGTTTATCGATGGTACAAAATGTTTTCAGTAGGCCGAGAAGATGTGAACGACGAAGAGCGTGCCGGACGTCTGAGCACTTCAACAACAGACCAAAAACTTGATCAAGTAAAGAAAGAGGTATTGGCCAATCGTCGAATCACCGTTACAGAAGTTTCTAGGCATATCGATTGGCTCGTGCCATTCGATTTTAATCGATAACTTGGGCATGAAACGGCTTGCCGCAAAATTCGTATCAAAATTGCTCACACATCGCTGCGTTTTCACGTATTCCCCAGATGTGGCCCCCTGTGACTTTTTCTTGTTCCCGAAACCGAAGAGACCACTGAAAGGGCGACGCTACGCTACGATTGACGGGTTAAAGACGGCATCGAAGGAGGAGCTGAACAAGATACATAAAAAATATTTTTTGAAGTGCTTCTAATCTTTGAAAAAAACGTTGGCACAAGTGTATATACCAGGGGGATTACTTTGAAGGGGACAAAATATATATTCACGAATAAATAAATAATTTTTGAAAATACATTAAATTCGCGATACTCTTTGAACACACCTCGTACTATAAAAAATAAGAGGCTCAAGTATCAACTGTTTTACTATAAAGATTGGAAATAATTAGACATCTTCTATAGGGATTTTAGTTTATTTAATATTAAAATCATTTTCAATTTATAATATCGTTATAAAAGCGGAGCTAAGCCAATAATATCATAGAATAAATTGTATTGCAGCTCATTTACTAGTGATATTAAGAGTCAATCTCGTTTTCATATAAAAAAAATGTATATTTTCAACCCTGTGTAATATGAAACTGCTTTTTATTGTATTATGAAGGAAATGGTGAGCGTATGCACAACCAATTAACGTATTACATTAATATATTTTAATACAGGTAGATTATATTCATAATATAAATGGCAGTTTTTTATGTAAGGAGAATTGATGTTAAGGAAGACTAAGAGATACTATTCGACCAACCACTATTGACAAGTTTTTAGGATGTATGGGGACATACGAACAGCCGGAGCCCTTTGATGACTACCGACGTTCATAGACATGTACATAACTGTTATGCAGATGCGACACCCTGATTTCCTCCCTTTTAATGGGCCACCGTAAACTCACAAACCATAAAATAAAAATATTGGCTGTATGCTATATATTTGACGCAGTGGTAACGTGGCCGACTGGCCGGCGTAGTGGTAACGTGGCCGATTCTTTGGCGTACTGATAAGTGGGTCCGCCGGACGCATTACGCCGGAGGTCGCGGGTTCGAATCCTCTCTTGGCCATCGATATACCATTGTAACTATATGTATTTCTGAAATAAAAATCTGCAAAATTTAATGCATAGATATATAAAATGAAAAAGGCACTAGAAAACGGAAATGTCGCATATATTTCCGTTGTAATTCCTTCCGTCGCAATGTCATTTAACACAAGTCCTTACCGAACTTAGCACAGAGCTGTGCTAACGTGATGTATTAAGATTGCAGATTATTATTATTATTAAACGATACAAGTAATAGGAACGGAGTTACTTGGATGAAAAGACTACTATTATTTTATGTGCGTGGGAGCTGTGTGGCCCAATAAATGATATCAGGTAAAACACACTCACATATTTATTTTATTTATTATTACGCTGTGCAATATTTTATTTATTATTACGCTGTGCAATATTTTATTTATTATTACGCTGTGCAATATTTTATTTATTATTACGCTGTGCAATATTTTAATTGTCAGTGCATAAGGTCGTTATATCGCACGTGCCAACTCGGCGTCCTTAGCGCATTTTTACAGAATTCCAAACGTACGTTGACCTGTACCTAATTCGACATAGCATTTCATTATTAGGAAACGAGCTACAAAAAAGTGGTTTATCCTCTATACACACACATATTCACGTTAGTTTACTAAAGGGGTTGCCAGTGCGGACTGAGAAATAAGAAATAAAAACCTTTTTATAACTATATTTCAGTGTTATTCAGTGAGAAGTATTTCCATTCTGCATTGCAGCTTATTGTGTCTAGGGGAGTTGGCAAAGGTGCTAATTTCATACAGAGGGATTGCCATCTGACCTCTGCAATCCAGGACGGAAACCAGACCCAATCTTTGATAAGGTCAATTTGGATACACAAAAATCCGGGTTTTATCACGGTATTTTCCTTCACCGTTAAGGCATCCAGAAAATCAACTCATTGGTACATGGCGGGGTTTGAAACAGGAGTAGTTCTGGTTCAAGTTCGGTTACCGGTGAAAGTTCAAAGCGCTAACCATTTGACCACCGAGGGTTTTCAGATCTTCACATAAATACTCAATGTATTCCATTTATGTGTAAAGTGACATGACCTGACTAATTATTCGTGTGCCATTTGGCATGTAAACAGTATCACGTGGGCATAAGTATTTTTGAAACTTTCATCACCAAGGGGGTGAAATAGTTGAAAATGATTTTTTTAGAGTATAGGGGGACATACGAGAAATCGGACCCTTCAATGACTACCGACGCCCATGATCATTAGCATAATATTATGCCGATGCGTTGCCCAGCTTTTCATCCCCCCCCCCATTGGGCCACTGGCTACTCACAAACCCCACAGAACGCGACAGCGCAAATGTCACTTTACGGCGGTATCAAGTGATCGAGACGTACTTCCCCGGTCGTGCTGTCCCAATTCCGTTGCATAGGCGGATGCGGCGGCACACTACGTCATGCATCATACATGGCACTCCCTCCTCCTATACAGCATGGCACTACCTATTACAAATAGTAGAAAGTTTGTATAAAAGATTGAAATGTTCCCATGTGGAGCCGCTGGGCACTGCCAGCTACAGTAAACCATCCATGTGATGAGGTTTGCTACTGCGCCGTTAATGTATGTAGTTCCGGTTCAATATCCGCCATGCGT
This sequence comes from Eumaeus atala, assembly GCA_017140195.1. Lineage (NCBI taxonomy): Eukaryota > Metazoa > Arthropoda > Insecta > Lepidoptera > Lycaenidae > Eumaeus > Eumaeus atala. Next base: position 100,689 of record JAFELO010003929.1, read on the forward strand.
TTTTTTGCCAAGCAAAAAATGCGTAAACATTCCTTCGTTGTTCGACCAGCTGGCGACGTAGCGGTACACGTGGTCGCGGGGTTGATTCCCGCTAAAGCCGTTGATTATTATATGTTTATCACATTACTAGCCGCGCCACAAGGTTTCGCCTACGTAACTCCACCCCCAAAACGGACACTTAGAATGTGTCTGCACCCTTAAAAAACTACCCACAAAATTTAGAGTTTGTAGTTTTTATGTCTTCTTAATATATAATTATATTTTTTTATTATTATATAGTTTATTTACTATTCGTATTGTTTCAGAGATTTCTTCATTGATCTGGGAATGGTTTTTCACTTCATATAAATGTATCAGTATGTATAGGTCATATTTGCCGTGAACTTACAGCTATCCGGTGGCCCGCTGGAGGAGGGTAGCGCTTTCCCTACCCCGGCAGTATAACTGCATGGCAATTGTGTGTATATTTCTAAGCATCCACCAGATAGGCAATCCCAAGCTGCATTGCAGCGGATTGGGATCGGAACGACCGGGTATGTACCTCTCGCTCACATAGTACCAGGGTAAGGTGACATCTTCGGTTGTTGTGTTTAGTGCGGTTCGTGAGCAGCCGGCGGCCCATTGAAGTTAATTATATAATTATAAATGTTCATGAACTTCAGTAGTCGTAGGAAGGCTCGGACTACTCGTTTGTCCCCTTATATTAAAAAAATGTAAAAATTCCATCGAAAGTTCCGGATTTAGTCTATGGTATCGTACAATAACAGAAACTTACAAATATTAAAATATATTTATATGAGGATATCAATTAATTAATATTCAAAACCCGTTTAAACGACTACTGTGCTACAACAGCATGAATATTTAAATAATAATAATCACCTCCAAACTTTCGTCGTGCTTCGTGATCGTAAAACGCCGAATAAGTTAAGCTACGCGAGGGAAAGACACGTTCGGATGGGTGAGATACAAAAGCAGCAATGAGCCTTTTCTTGTATAGTGGGGCAAACGAATAATCGAGGCCTTTTGTCATACAGATGAACTGCCCTTGTTTCCTCCTCCTCTCCAATGGGCCACCGTCTTCTCACAAACAGCACCAAACGCTCCCGGGCTCCATGGGCCCGTGATATTATCTCGCCTCGCCACTACGGACGGCCCTGGAGAGTCACGCCATTTGTTGCATCAATTTGTCATGCTCTACATAGATACTGTATTACATGTTTTGTTCTTTAGTAGCTGATGACAGACCCGCTGAGATTATATCACCGGTTCCTCTCAGGACAGGTGGTTCAAGCCTTGTCGTGGCGGTGGGGCTCAGTAGTCT
>JAFELO010003943.1:0-16847 GCA_017140195.1 Eumaeus atala
ATTTCTTCAGTAAAATGCCCTTCATCAATATATCTTACATAGGTTATCAATACAGCCTCACTGCCTCTCAAAGTTGATTCATCCATTTGTACTGAGAAATTTCGTTTTCAGCTTTTCAACAAGTTGTTTTTCAATATCATCTATTCTTCTGCTAACAGTATTGTTACAGAGTGGCATAGCTTTTACATCTTTGTCATCTTTTTCCAGAACCGTTTTAAGAAATGCTGATATTGACGGTTTTATCAAATTCTCTCCTATAATGTGATTTTTTCCAGTTTTAGCGATTAATAAAGAAATTTGATAACTAGCCTCAGAAAGACGATTATTTGTTAAAGAACGAGCAGTAAATAGAGACTGTAATGTTGTTCTTTTTTCAAACTTTTCTTTTAAAGTTTTAAAGTAACTCAAATCTGAATTTATATGAGCACTCTGTTTCGCCTTCAAATGCGCCTCAAGACGACCTCGTTTCATTGATTCGTTGGTCAAGCATTGCTGGCATAAAAGACAAAACGGCATCCGCTCAACGTGAACAGCGAGTATGAACCCAAATTTTAAATATTCCCCCGAATATTGACGAGTTTTTTTCTTGTTTGTTCCACTCATTTTATTATGGGCTAAAAAAATCAATTAAAAAAACAATATACTAAAATATGTGTTAAAATTAATTCAATATGACAGAATAAAAGTATGACGCAAAGAAACATATTTATTTAAATGTATATAATAGGATTACCGATATTTTTTCACTTGACAAAAATTTCTGGAAAGTTAAATGCTTCTAAAATTAAAACAAATATAAATAAAATCAAATACTTACCAATTATATCTATACAATATTGTTGTTGGAGGGTGTTAAAATAACAATAAGTAAATAATAATTATATAAATTTATTTAGAATATAACAACTTAGATACTTTTATATATTGAAAACTGGTTGTGTATCTTGAGCGAACGATGTCGACTATATTACTGATCGTGTTATGATGCGCATTGCGCAGTCCTGAGTTGTGTGTGCACGTGAGTAATACGACATAGGCGTAACTGCTACAATATATCTTTATTATAAATATATTTGTTAAATCAACTATTACTTGACGGATACTTATTTCAAATTAATACCAACTGAATTATGTGAAACACTACAGAAGTTGAGTTGGGCCAATTAGGTGCGAACGACGCCGTTGTTTAGCGAGTTTGAAAACGTCAGGGTTCCCCGCGAAAGATGGCGCACTCCACGGTGAATCCCCGACGAAGTTTACTTGACGACTCTAATAACCCAGTTGATATTTTGGTAACGTCAAACGAAATTATACCTAATAATTATTTACAGCATTTTTTTAAGAATTTGCCTTTTTTGTTAAATTTGTCACCGATATTTAGCATTGCATTTAAATAACCCAAAGCGAAAGGGTTAAAGTCGTGTCGAGTCCATTTTAAAATCGCCCCCCCTTAACCATCAAATCGCCCCCCCTGTGGGGCGTGGGCCCCACGTTGGGAAACACTGGTGTAGAGTGTTGTGTAGCTGTCTGCACACTTAAACATCAGCAATGAACTTAATCCTCCTTGCCACGTATGGAGGTTTCCAATTACCGAACTCGCGTATATTTGCGCAACCAGACGCGATATATAAAGAAACTATTTGCCAGTGTCTAAGGAAGTTATTACCACGCTCAACGACCTCAAATTAAATGGGTCACACGTAATATAGGTAAATGTCTATGTCAAATTTATTATTTACTAGCAGTCCGTCCTGGCTTTATACAAATAACTATGTAACACATAGAGCAATGATTATAAACGGAACATAAATTATTTAACGAACGCTGGAATGACTGAATCCCTGTTACTAAAGATGTGTAGAAGAGTGTAGGACGCTAACTTTTATGACTATTTGAGAGTTACGTAAACGTTCCCAAACGCCGTCACCGTCCTTAGCTGGTATGGTCACGTGCTGTGTGGGTCTCGAGGCACACGGCAGCGCTGAAGACCCATTGACATCCCCGCAAATGTGCCTTCAGCGCTATCTATGATAAGGTGCTGGGGAAAGTTGAATCATTAGTGCACCTGCTATTTTTCTTTCACCTTTCCGTTCAATTGTTTTTGCGTAAGATGCAGATATCTGGTGAGCTCGAAACGACACGACAGCTATGGCAATGCGCGTGAAGACGCTACCTGTACAGTTAAAGAGTTTCCCAATGGTCGATGGGGCATCAAATATTCATTTATTCATGTAGTGTTTTAATAAATCGTTTCTTACAGATAACTTGTTACTTGGTGTAATTACTATAAATACTTCAGTAATTTTTGGTTTTAGAATCGAGCCTGCGATAAGTAGAACAATTCTAATACCTGCTAGGGGGACGTGGTTTTCTAAGCAACATTTTGGTCAGTTCACACCTGAGCTTAGTATATGTAGGCATATTATAGAGAAATTATATAAATGCATGTCCTTATAAGCCCTATGTCCAGCAGTGGACGTCGTCCGGTTGGAGATGATGATGGTGATTATATTATATGTTTAAATTTCATTTCATTATTGAAGGCGCTTGAATTTATAATGCGGTTTTTATGTATTATCCCACTTTTAAACTTTAACTCCGTAGCTCATAATTTATCATTGCCCCGTTGTAGATGTTTGACGACTTAAGAAAGGTGGCGGGTGGCAGGTGATCGGAGGCCCATGTTCTACAATGAACGGCAATTCAATCAGATACTTAACAATGTACCAAAATTAATGTATAATTAACTTTCAAAAATTTGAGAACCCATCGTAGACGTGGCTCCATTAGCGTATTTTTAAATTTCTAATCGCACTTTTTCGGTCCAACATCCATCCTTCTTTCACAATTCAGCCTCATTGTTAATAAAACGCTTAAATTATCGCCGTTTGAGCTCTGATCAGATAATATTCGGTAAGTCAATGAAGTGTAAGTAACATAATAACAAGATGCATCAACACGTGTCTATTAAATTAACCTATCCAATCGATTTACGTATAATCGGATCAGGTATCGATATTCCACGTAGCGACGTATTGTATTAAATCCCATTGTACGTTAAGTTGGGAATTGTTCTAAGGAGAATTAATAGAAGTTCCGCAGCGAGCTTGGCAAGCCCCGGAGCCCTATTGTGGTCTGATTTATCGGTTAAGAACAATGATAAATCAAATCGGAATTGCCCCGTCGAGCGTTCTTCAAGCGATACCCGCGTAAAGTTTGCGATTAGTTCCCATACTTATCTACTGAAGGGCCGGATAAACGGTGTATCTAACGATAGCACTTAATTAAAATTTTACTTTATATCGCATGCTCTGGTCGCGGTTTTAAGTTAAGATTGAATCAATAAAATTGAAAGAGACTGCGTTGCTTTCCTATCTTTATACATAAATCGACGAGGATGAGGAGATAGTGGAGCCATATCAAGTAATATTAATAATGTCGTCCTGAAGCTGAATTTTACCAACGACTGCCATCTCTATAGAGATTAGCCAACTGTGCAAGACATATTCTGGTATACTAGTATGTTCACTGTCCCCTCATTCTCCCATTCCGATGAGACGGCAATCCACTACAACCTTTGAGATATCAAGCGCTGAACCGACGGCTCCTCCAACTTTCTGAGTTCCAGTTAGAAATTTAAAAATTCCAAATAGCGCTTTGGTCCGACCCGGAACTCGAAACCATGAACCCATGACTGTCGTTGAACATACAACGCCACGAGACAACCATTAAATATACCAAGTAGATATAATAAGAATCGTAATCCCTATAGCTTTGATATGTTACTCGTAGGAAAGAAACGATAGTCTACTTACTTCTCTTTCAACACATTGTACAGTGCTTATAAATTGAAGCGACAGCTTAAAATAAAGGTCAGTGAATTTTTGCTATTTTCAATACTGACAAGTGTCTCCTAATTGTGTTTAAAAATATATTATTTTAATGTAAATCAGCACTATTAATGATATGCCATTAAAGTGGTCCATTGTGGGAACGGAGGATGTACATGAGGTCAGTAGTAGTAAAAATGCTCCGATTACTCGTTTCACCATCATTATCAGCACTTGTCAGTCTACTGCTGGATATAGGCATATTTCAATGAACGCCAAGACGATTGATCTCCTGCTACTGACATCAACCCCGGTCTGGCGCTAACCGGAATATGCGTTTGCCCTCATATAATATAAAAATGGGTTACAGATAAATAAATACACCAATTAATTTTCAGGCCCCGGTTACCATAATATTTATTCCTTGTTTTAAAGATTTAAATAAAAAAAATGTACCGAAAACCTTTACGTGTTTAAAAGATATTACAGGTAGGTTCTATAAAAATACAGAGCTCCACTCTCAAAGGAACATTTGCTGTTTCTTTAAAGAAGACATGTAAACCAAGAGATATAATCTTTTAAACCAAGTTTCTAGCCGTTCAGTTAGAAGAGATATTTTATACTTTGGTATAAATATCGTTACTTTTCGCTATCTCGCCTTCGCGACTTTGTTGAGTAAAAATTTTGAGCACCATAACAATGAATTTTTCACATGCTTCTTTGTATTGTATAGGCCGCGTTTACGAAAATGAAGTTGTTGGTCGACAGTTCACCAGGTGGGAAGACGATCTCCGTGCGTTAGCCGCTCCGGGATGGATGCGAGTAGCAGGAGATCGGTCATCTTGGCGTTCATTGATAGCCCTATGTCCAGCAGTGGACCGACAAGGGCTGATAATCATGAAAATGATGATAGTATAGGGATGATATAGGGGATAAACGAGCAATCGGATCTCTTCTACGATTACCGACGTTCATGAACATCAGCATTATCACTATGCAGATGCGTTGCCCTCCTTTTCACCTCCCCCTCCAATGGGCCACCGGCTGCTCACAAACCGCACGAAACGCGACACCGTAGATGTTGCTTTATGGCGAGGCGGTTTCAAGTGAACGAGAGGTACCTCGTCGGCCCAATTCCGCTGCAATGGCACTACCTATTACTAAATGATGTGGAAGTCAAATCATACAGCTATGTAGCATATTTGATCTTCGTAATTTATGTTATAACGAAAAACATTACGCCATGATAAGTTCTGACGGGCCATCCAAAAGTTGGGCTCGTGCATCGAGGTTTCTTTACGAACGGATTACTATTAGCGGATGTTAGCTTCGACTTGCTAGAATTAAAGTAAAGAAATATAAAGTAATTTAATTAGAGGCAATACTGCATTGCAAGGAAAGTACATCTCAGGATATCGCTATTTACAGCGGTTTACCATTAGGTAAAAAAATGGTGTCACGTTTCGTGCGAGTTGTGGGTAGGCGGGGAGCCATTGGAGGGGGTCGAAGAAAGGAGAACAGCGCGACTCCCGAATGCTCGTTTTCCCTCTATAATAAAAAAATCCCCATTTTACTTATAACCAAAAACGAACAATTTGTGGTGCATGAATGCATAGTGCAGCACAAATTTAAATTTGTTTATTTGTTAGTAAAGAATTGTCTATACCTCTATATCAATACAAATACTAATATACGAATACCATTAGTAATCAGTTCTAATACTTATTAGTAATAACTAAAGAGTAAAAATAGATCTTGTGAGAACTTAAAAAAGATATAAAATTGTTAGCTCACTTTTTAGGGATGTTCAAGTTCGTATAGGCAAAAGAATGGTTATTTATTCTATGTATCGTATCGCATCGAGCAAATCCACCGTAAATACTTCGAAGCCTCTTTAACGATAGCCAGTTAATTAACTATTGTCAATTTGCAATGCTTTTAACACTTATTTTGAATTGAAGCCAACGAACTTGGGCGTTAAACTTGAACGTAGAACGCTGAGAAGTCGTAAACAGTGCTTATATTTTTTTACGTTGAAAATCTGTTTTTATTCGGTATACCTATACTTATTTTAAACGGGCTTGGCCCACCACACGTGCCCGCCGCTGCTACTCCTATCAGCCATTATCGATAACGGCACCCACTACTGACCATTCCATATTATCGAAGGGAGCCCGAGGGAAAAGCCAAAAAACTGTGTACGGGACTCGCAACGAATTTAATGAGAAGAAAGTAGGGGGAGTAGGAAGTAATTCCAGTAACTGGTATACCTATAGTATAAATATGAAACATTTGGTTGTTTGTTTATTTGTATTAAATGGCTCCGAATCTATTGGACCGATTAAAAAAAAATACCATTAGAGTCGTACGATAACTCTGTTGAACATATGCAATACAACATTTTCTAAAATGTTAGAGATCAGTGTTCAAACTTTGATAATGTAATCAAAGGTGTGAAAAAAGTATCAAAATAAATCCTTATACTTCAGAAATTATTGCCATCTAGCTGTCCCGACAGAGGTTCTACTATCATAAGTTGAATTTGTTGTAATGAGAATGTGTAATGTTTACGGGGCAGAAAGTAAAATTAATATTTTTTGTATTTTTTATATCATTGAATTTTTGTCATATTTTGTGGAATATCTGTACAAAGCCGGGACGGACTGTTAGTTATGTATACTTGAATTTATATTTTACGTAACACATGTTGCTAGCTACTTACCAAAATTCACGCACATCTCTTTACTAACATTTTATGAAATTTGGAATATATCCTCAAGACAAGAAGGAACTTCTGAATGATTACAAGTATTCATTCAGAAGTCCTTTTCATATGTATCCATGATAGCTATTATATCCATGATAGCTATTATATCATCCATAGCCAGAGGATATATTATTGTGACAAGCAAACAAACAAGGAACAAATTTATTGGAAGAGATAGTGCCATGCTGCATAGGAGGAGGCAGGGCCATGCACAGTGCATGAGACTACATCCTCCAATGCGACTGAATTGGGCCGGCACTACCGGGGAGGTGCCTCTCGCTCACATAATGTCGCCGCAAAGTGACGGATCTTCGGAGTTGCGTTTCGTACGGTTTGTATGAAGCCAGTAATTATGTGGATGTTCATGGGCGTCCGTAGTCGTGAAAAGGCCCTGACGGTTCGTTTGTCCCCCTATTCTATAAAAGAGAACAACTTTAAATATTAATGAAAAAGCTTCAACTTAACAGAATACTGTTAGAAGACACAGTTGTATAAATCAAAAACAGTAGAATTGCATTAGTGATTATACACATCAATAAGTCAGCGGCGGCAGCCGACGGAACGTCGACTGATGTACCCAACTCAATCTGCTAATAGCTAGACCCCTATGAAATTCTCCTTCCGCTCGCATTAACCTCTCTAATCGAGTTCGTGCTGTTTTACGTTCGTAATAACTTTGTTATGGAAATACCGAACAAGAGTATATGTATACAGTAGCAATATATTACTTTATCATTTATAGTAGTCTTAGAACTAAACAAATATTTATTCCTTTATTAAATATTTATTAGGTATCTACTTTATTTTTCAGACTTTTTCAGAGCATAGACGGCGAACAAGCTTAAAATCATTACCACTATAACAATTATACTCATCTCGATCTCAGGAATCCTCCAGACCAATGTGGCGTGCACCAAAATGTACAGAATTTAAATTATAAACAGACAGTGTTCGTCTAATTAAATTAAGCAAATCAATAGTATATATTATAAAATACCTACACTTATTAATTACATCACCATCCGACGAAGCATATTGCTAGACATAGGTCTCAGTCATAAACCGCCATAGGCCCTCATTAACCTCGCCCATAAGTGTCACTTGTGGGCAGCTCCCTGTCACCTTAACCAAGACCTAGGTCTACCGGGAGGCCGTTCAGCAAGTTGTCGGCCATCTTGTGTGTAAATCACTACCAGTGCTCATTGAATTGGGCAAAATGGCAGTCCCCACCATGGTTCAAGCCTTGTCGTGGTGGTGAGGCTTAGTAGCCTGGGGTGAACCTAGGTGAAGCCAATTGAACCGAGCGGGATCTTTGCGCTTCTCCTATAAGAAGAGGGGACTTATGGATCAGGAGGAGGAATCGCTCTCGGTACTCCTATTATAAGAAGAGGGGACCTAAGAGAAACAGGAGGAAATGCTTTTGCAAGGGGCGAGGATAGGATCCTCACCCCACTGCACTGTCCCAAAGTCGGTGGGGTTGTCCTGTACTGCGGGGCAACTCCATCTGCGGAGGTGGAGTTGGTCCCTTAGGGGGCTGACTAGCCATCGAGGTGCCCCGATGTTTGCTGTTCTGGGGCACCTCACCATGAGCGGCACTGATGGCACTCGCGGTGGTTTTTTGTGGTTAATCGGCATTATCATGTGCCGCGAGTCCCACACACCACTGGACCACACCCAGGGCCGGTGAAGGCGCGTAGATGCGTGTCTCCGCGTCAAAAAAAAGCTTAAAAGGCAAAATGTAGCGTTGTAGTCCGACCTTATCCGGCAGTTGGTGTCCCCATATCCAACCAGAACACTCACTGTAAATTGCTTGATATAGTGATAATTTTTCAATTCACCTTTTCTTACATGAAAACTTAATACTAGGGTGGATCAAAAAGTTCGCGGCCTGACCTACATGGAGCTATGACATCTTTCCAAATCTACCATCATTTGTTAGTATGTGTCATATTGATTTATTGTGCGCAGTTTCATTCCGATACTGCACAATATAAATTTTCTGTGATTATTTGTTTGAAGCAATCTGACGCAATTGTCAATAATGGAGAAAATTAAACACCGTGCAGTCATTAAGTACCTCAATAAAAAGGCCTATCACCAAAAGACATTCATAAAGATATGGTGAGCACTTCGGGGGAGTCTGCTCCATTGTATTCCAGTATCAAGAAGTGGGTAGCTGAGTTTTAGCGCGGTCGTGAGAGCATTAAAGATGATCCTAGGAGTGGAAGGCCTACATCCTCTACCACGAAAGAAAACACCGATAAAATTTGTGATCTCGTACTGGGCGATCGACGTTTGACCATTGGTAAGACAGCTGAGATAACAAACATTAATTATGGCCGGGTGCAATACATAATATCGGAAGAGTTGGGGTTCCATAAGGGTTCTGCTCGCTGGGTCCCTTTCAGCTGAACAAAAACGAGTTCGATACACAATTTCGCGAGACTGTTTGGAACTTTTTGAGACTGATCCCGAGGACTTTTTGTCTAGATTTGTTACCATGGATGAAAGCTGGGTACACCACCACCATACTCCTGAATCAAAGCAACAATCCAAGAGTGGAAAAGATCAGACTCTCCTACACCGAAAAAGACTAAGGTCGTTTTGTCGACAAAAAAAGTCATGGCTTCGGTTTTTTGGGATGCGAAGAGCATTATTTTTGTAGATTATTTACCGAAAGGTCAAAATATAAATTCTAGTTATTATTTTACCCTTTTTCGAAGACTCCTGTAAGGAATAAAAGAAAAAAGGCCGGGAATGTTGTGTAAGAAAGTTTTGTTTCATCAAGACAATGCACGTGTTCACACTTCGGTTGAAACTATGTCTGTAATCCATGATTGTGGCTAAGAATTGCTGTCCCACCCACCTTATTCGCCGGATTTAGCCCCATCGGATTACCATTTATTTCCAAATTTAAAAACCATTTTGGAGGCTCGAAATTTTCGACGAAAGATGAGGTGATAGTCGCAGTAAACGATTATTTCGCCGACCTTACGGAATCTTTTTTTTCGAGGGGATAAACAAGTTGCAGGTCAGGTGGAAGAAGTGTGTTGAACTAGATGGAGACTATGTCGAAAAATAAAAATAAATTTAGATCCACTTTTCTTTCATTTTCTTGGTTGGGCTTGGAACTTTTAGATCCACCCAAATTATAATTATAAATATTAAATTAATATATAAAACCCAAATCATCAAAATCATAAGATGTTGAAAGCAAATTTAATCGAATACAAACATTTAATTTTGTATCACACGGCAGATTCATGTGTTAAATTCATTAGCACAATGTCACAAACGTATTAAGCACATTAAAACTCATTCGTACGTTTATCGGGACAACACAATCCACACTTCCTGATTCACCCCTCGCTAAAGCCCTTTGCATAAGCTAACGATTTAAGACCAAGGTTCCCGCTGAGATATATGTATTATGAGACAAAAGTACACGCGTGAGTGTTATCTTTGCCGAACATTCACCCAATGAGAACACAGAGACAACTGATATTTTCAAATAGAATTCAACTGTTTCAAAATGTTTTAGTAATATTTTTAAACGTTACGTTAGTGAGGAATGTAGCTTACAATATTAATTTTTTATCTACTGAAAGAAGAAATACACAGTCGGAGCAATTTTATGACTATCGCTGCACATAAACATCCACACAACTAAAATATATCTTTCTCTAACATTGCGTACAAAATACAACATCATAACCTTCTTAAGGACGATACTATATAAACGAGGTAACAAGAAGTTAAAAAGTAGTTATCAGCGTGACGAGTACATATGAAAGGTAAGGCAACATTCATATTGTCATTACATTTTATATAGATTTTAAAAAGTATGTCATCCGAATGAAGATGTATACTTTTTAGGAGAGATATGTCCTTTTTACGATATAAATGCTTGGTCTACGTTACATAGGAGACCCCATTTTTTGCGTAGGTGGAAAGGGGCGAGGATGTGAACCCCATCCCATTACACTGTACCAAAGTTAGTGGGATTCTCCTGTGGTGAGGGCAAACCTTATGTGGAGTAGGCGTCGGTCGCGATGGCACGCGAGGAGGGGACAAGAGAGTAACAGGAGGAGGCGCTTTTGCGCACGGGGCAAGGGGCGGAGATGGGAACCTCACCCAATTTGGGACAGTGCGTCCCAAAATTGGTGGGTTTGTCCTGTAGTGCGGGTCGGCCCCCTCTGTGGTGGTGGAGTCGGTTCGTTAGGAGGCTGACTAGTCGTCGAGGTGTCCTGTTGATATGTTGTTCCTCTCGCTGCGGTTTTTGTGGGTATTCGGCACTATATTGTCCCCACCTTGGGCCGGTGAAGGCGCGTAAATATGTTCCCCCCGTCAACAAAAAAAAGGAAACCCCCTTTTTATACATTTTTATACTATTATAAGGATTCTAGAGTGAAATGTTAGCAACGACACTCTATTATTTAAACTACGCTGTTATTCTATAAATATCGACCTGCGTCACATAAAACCTATCTCAATATGTCGAATAGTCTATACATACTCTATAAATATATAATGTTTTTTTAACAGTAGAATTAATAGAAAACGGCGCATCTGTTTTGAACAGATGAACACTTTTTGCAAAAAGAGAATATCGGACTATCCACGGATAAGAGGATAGACTATATGAATAAAAAAATAGGGATCTCCGATAAAAAAAAATCATGTGAAAAAATTAAAATACAGAACGTAATACTAATAATATATATTATAACCTACGAAAGAGAGACCTACGAGATGCCACGTGTATGTAAATTATTTATGCCACTACAACTACATTTTTGCATTTTAAAAGTTGACAAAAGCTAAGATAATCAAACCATTAGGAAGAGGTAGTGACATGCATAGCGCATGACATTACATCCTTCTCAGCAACGAAATTGGACCGGCACGACCGGGGAGGTGTACCTCCCGGCGATACCATGTGAGCGAGATGTATCTCGCTCACATAGTACCGCCGTGAAGTGACATCTTCAGTATCGCGCTTCGTGCGGTTTGTGAGTAATTGGTTACCCAGTATGGGGGGAGTGGAAGGAGGGCAATGCATCAGCATAGTAATTATGTGGAAGTCCATGGGTAAAAATACTATAATTTCTCGTTTGCCCCCCTATATCATTCATACTTCTCTATTAACCCCTAACCCAAGAAATTATATTTTAATAAATACAGTCTTAACAGAGTCGCGTAGCCGACCGCAAGAAGCAAAAATCAGTCATATATATGGAGACTACCTTGGAGACCATAGGGGAGCATTAAGAGAGATTTTTTTGTAATTTCCAACTCACAGAGAGTGAAAGGTGTCAAAGATTTACTTGAAAATTCGACACCGTTGTAGATAGTCTACGTAGTTAGATCCGCGGGGCGTTTTTAGTCCCTAGTAGACACTAGAAACCCGTGTAAAAATAATACAGTTTAAATGTATAATATACTGACATAAATTGTACAATGTATAGTTTATTACTATTTTTTTATAGAAGATCCAATATGTTTCACCAGCCGTCCGTTAGATGGCACAACATGCCTGCCCTAAGTGGTTTGCTAAAGCCAACTAAAAACAACAAGAAATCGGAAAGGTATACTGAAAAACAAAGTTTATATTTAATTAACGCAACTAAAACTTGAGGCCAATTTATATACAGTTGTTATGTTTCGTAACAATATTAAACTTTCCATGGCAACAGAAAAAATGTACAATGTTTAAAAAGGAAAAAGTAAAGCAGCATAGAATTTATTAATGGTTTGTAAATATCTTAATTATTGTAAATACATTAAGGAGCCTTTATAATTGGAGACAACGAATTCCAATAATTTCTCCACAGTGTTTGTTACAAAGCTTGTTAAGAGAACGGTGGAACGGTTAGCGGTATAAATTTTGCCAACTATTCTCTTAGGTGTGGCCACTAAAATGATGAATATAAAATTCCCCTGAGATTTTTTTTAACCAAGCACATTTATCGAGTAGCGAAACGCAGATGAGTGAATAGAATTTAAGATTTTCTCATTTGATAGTCACAAGAGTTAGTAAAATAATTTTTTTTGACTCAAAATAATATACTTTAAGTAAAAAAGAATATCAGCATCAACAATAAAATAAATATTCGTTTTATCATTTATGTTATGATACACTAATTGATTTTTGGTACACGATCTAGGAATACAAAATTGGCACAGTAATTGTACATTGGCACGTTGTTTTTTTATGGCATGACCCATTGATTTACAAAAATGGAAATCGATGGTTTGGTAAGTGTCATTATCGGTACTCTAATTATTTACTGTCGTTGCAAAGTTCATTGTACTGCGAAATTTATTAGTACCGTACTGAATTATTGTTGTCTTGATAGTAATAGACACACTCGTACACATATGTAACTCTATTGCAACTAAATAAAATTAAGTAAAATAAAGTTGTAAGCTTATCGATGTATGTTTTCTATAATAACGTATGTGTTCTTATTCGAGTTTAAAAGTGAACGCACCAATTTAATCACCGTGTTTTAAAAAAAACTCGTGTGTGCATAATAAATTAGATTTGCTTTTCGATTTTCTGAGATGAGTTAGTGATGAATTGCATAACTCTGCATAAGTTGGTGACGAATAGAATACCACTGCATGATTTGGTGATGAATGTAATAAAATACAGAGGATTGTGCTATTTGGAAGAACAGCATATATAATATTAAAGAATCGGTATGCAATTTGCAGTTCTAATGTGTATCCGTTAAAGAGTTGTACTTTTCATTATCAGCTTAGTGACATAAGACGTAAATGTCTGATTAACTAAACTGTGTAAGAAAGAAAACATCAATGTGTATAAGTTTGAGAGCTGACTTTGAATTACCTTGCATCCCATCACTTGGGGACTGTGAAACTAAATTTAAAGTATGTTAATAAGAACAATGCTATGTGGTAATATTTACAGGTTGAGAGAAATAATTTAAAGTATTATTTCTGCTCTCGCTCATTTCATTGCCACGCCAACCTTAAATGTTCTCTAATAAATTAGCCAACTGCTATTGTGTGGGCTCACTTGGTGGCAGACTTATTTACCTGAGCATTGTGGTACTTGGCCAGAATTCAGAGGCTCCTATCCCTTTTTATATAAATTATTGTACCTTTTTGGCCTGATACCGTTCTTCTTATTTATTTAGGTTAGGTAAGTCTGAGATTTTCATTTAAATCCGCTGTACACTCTTTATTACATTCATTAGCATTAATCGAACTTTAGGTGATTATTTATTTTTACGTACCTACTAGATGAAGTGGACAATGTGCTTGTGTATCAGACTCCAAGCACCGTGCTGACTGAAATTGCAGTTTGAATAACAAAAAAATACGTAGCAACAACAACGCCACATCTTGATCGAGAAACTGAATGTAAAATGTTGTTTAATGAATTTGCGATGCTCAACTTATTATTATTAATAGGACTAAGCAGAATCACGAGAATCAAAATTATGATCTAATCCGAGCATCGATCAGACAGATACCCTTTTTTAAGCGTGAGGTGGCGTCTAGTGTGGAGATTCTGAACACCATAGTAGGAGTCACGGAAGCCCTCGCCCGGCTTAGGTGTGTGAGGTGATCCCGTATATGTTAGCAACAGGATCACCTCGGCAACAGATCTTGCCCATATTTTGGGAACCAGACTAATCTATTGCCACATGGGAGTCGTTCGGCTCAATCTTCTGACGACCACCGCCAAAGCTGGGACCATGCTATGGTACTGGTGCCCTACCCGTCCCTTGCCCCATCAGTTAGTAAAAAATGCGCCGTCTTGGTTACATTACTGGCAGTACTGTTAAAAACATTTCAAGTAGTGCAAAAATTTTCTCTCTTATATCTATGGGAAATAGATACGTTTTTCTCAGTCCTTGAGTAATTTTGTTTTGACTTATAAGTCTGGCTTTTACTATTGGCATCAGTACTCAATAGTTTGATGGAGTGAATTAATAATAATTAATTGAAATGGCCTATGACCAGCAGTGGACGCCGTCCAGCAGATGATGATGATGAATTAAAATAGTAACTCACTAAAATTGTAAACAGAACTGAATAGGTGTCACAATCAATATGATGTGTCCCCTTTAAGGCTCCGTAAGTACAAGGTATAATCTAGTATTTATGTCATGAAACGAGGTCTGTTAAGTCGTTCCTCCGCAAAATTTTATCCGAATTATCATCCGCCGGTATTTCGACCGTGTTCCGGTTATTTTACTGAATATACACTGAGGACACAGCTATGGTGAAGGATTGTTAAAATGTTTCATTAATATTAATTTATAGCATTATTATAGAATTCCATTCATGATCCTTTCTCTCTCAACTTACATTATTATTTGTTTTTATTGAAATTATTTTATCATCAAGAATACAATAAATGTCTACCTCGTGATTTGCAGAAACCCGTTTTTAAATGATATAAAATAATCTTTTTAGAATATTTTACTTTTGTTTTTTTAATAAGTTTATTATCGACAACAAATTAGAAAATTATAGAAAAAGACACAGTGGAACATCCCCAGATTCAGATTAGATCTTCTTCTAAAACGTTTTTTGTAAACGTTTTAGAAGACGAACTAATCTGAGTGGCGTGATTACATAAGTTAACGTCCATTAAATGCTTCACAATAATAAACAGACAATAACAATGTACAGCACTAGAATATGTATTGTTTTTTCTTAATAAAAAGTAAATTTAACGTTCATTACAGCGATAAATTTAAAGAACATTATTTATACAAAGCCCGGCGGACGTTAAAGACCATTTTCAAAAGACGCCCGGCGAACTAAGTTACGTTGAATTTATGTTTTGTTCATAAACGCTTATGTTATAGTTTTAAGCCTCGTACACCTTATGTTCTGCGGATTGAATAGTTTATACTTGGTTTCAATTGTGATTTAAATAATTTTGTTCATCACATTAACATTTAATTCAAGCAATGGCATGAGGCGCTTTCTAGTAAAGAAGTCTA
Organism: Eumaeus atala; assembly: GCA_017140195.1. Taxonomy (NCBI): domain Eukaryota; kingdom Metazoa; phylum Arthropoda; class Insecta; order Lepidoptera; family Lycaenidae; genus Eumaeus; species Eumaeus atala. The sequence goes on from JAFELO010003943.1 coordinate 15,588, forward strand.
GGATCCTCTTTTCGTTGTTGTAGCGTTCCAGGTGCAACTGTAGGTACTTTTTATAGTTTATGGACGAAATGAGTAGTCGGAGTTCTTTAATGACTATGGATCCCAATTAAGGTCAATATAATTGTTATGTCGATGAGTTGCCTAGCCTCCCGCCCTCACCTCCAAACGGTCAGTGGTAGCTCATGAACCACACGAAGCGTAATAACATAATAGCTGTAGCTTCGTGGTGATTCATTTTTGTGAGAGGTGCCTAACTTCAAGGTCGTTCCGGTTACGTACGGTTGCCATGCAGCATGACTACCTATAACTTAACTTACTTGCTGGTGTCCATTGTTTTAGAAAAGTGCGAGATATGCGATTTCTTCCTTGATGCATAAACATATTTTTTTTGTAAAATCATCCTTACGTACATGATTTAAATTGTTTACAGTACAAAATTTTACGAAGTGCACATATTTTATACGGACGATTTTGAGACGCGGACTGTGTATCTTGGTATTTTTGTAAATCAATGCTGATATTCGATTATAATTAGTTTGAGGATGACACCATGAGAACGATCCATAACGGGAGGAGTATGCGTATTAAAAAATTATGACACTTCACTTCTATTGTGCTTTGTTCTTGAGAAGCAATTTGCTTGCTATGCTGGTGTGTCCTGCAGAAACAAAAGCCGAAACGAGGAAATTCACATGAGGACTACAGTCATCGACGTAGCTCTGAAATCGGACAAACTGAAGTGGCAATGGTTCAGATCGGACAACCGTTGGAGTAAACGGCTTTTAGAGATGAACGGGATGCAACTGGATAAGGAGGGCCAATTATCGGGCTCAATGGCACGCCTTGAAAGAGGCCTGTGTCCAGCAGTGGACGAACGTCGGCCAAAGTGAGATGATTATTAATTTATAGATACTAGGGTGGATCTAAAAGTTCGTGGCCTAACCTACATGGAGCTATGTCATCTTTTTAAATCTACCATCATTTGTTACTATGTGTCATATTGATTTATTGTGCGCAGTTTCATTCCGATACTGCACAATATAAATTTTCTGTGATTATTTGTTTGAAGCAATCTGACGCAATTTTCAATAATGGAAAACATTGAACACCGTGAAGTCATTAAGTACCTCAATAAAAAAGGCCTTTCACCAAAAGACATCCATCAAGATATGGTGAGCACTTTGGTGGAGTCTGCTCCATCATATTCCAGTGCCAAGAAGTGGGTAGCCGAGCTTAAGCGCGGTCGTGAGAGCATTAAAT
>JAFELO010003943.1:26573-41043 GCA_017140195.1 Eumaeus atala
ATTGACTTAGGCACATAGTTATAGGAAATGAAAGCTGGTATAGAAATTCATTGCTTTTCTTTGCATTTTCATTTTCCTGTCACTATATATGGCGACCCCCTCACTTACGTATTGATATTTGATTTTCACTTCCTTTTTTTGTTGACGTGGGGAAACGCAAAAATGATGGTAGATTTAAAAAGATGTCATAGCTCCATGTAGGTCAGGCCGCGAACTTTTTGATCCACCCTAGTATTAAGTTTTCATGTAAGAAAAGGTGAATTGAAAAATTATCTTTTCTGGTTGGATATGGAGACACCAACTGCCGGATAAGGTCGGACTACAACGCTACATTTTGCCTTTTAATCTTTTTTTGACGCGGAGACACGCATCTACGCGCCTTCACCGGCCCTGGGTGTGGTCCAGTGGTGTGTGGGACTCGCGGCACATGATAGTGCCGAAAACCAAAAAAATCATCGCAAGTGCCATCAGTGCCGCCCTTGGTGATGTGCCCCAGAACAACAAATCATCAGGGTACCTCGATTTCTAGTCATCCCCGCACACAGGACAACTCCACCGACTTTAAGACAGTGCAACGGGGTGGGGTTCCCATCCTCGCCCCTTGATCCGTGCGCAAATGCGCCTCCACCTGTTGGTCTTTGACCCTTCTTCTTATAAGAGGGGCACTGAGAGCGATTCCTCCTCCTAATCTTTAGACCGCTCATCTTATAAGAGAGGTGCAAAGATCCCCCTCGGTTCGATTACCTTCGGCTGGGTTCACCCCAGGCTACTAAGCCCCACCGCCACGACAAGGCTTGAAACCATAGTGGTGGATTTTCGCTTACTAAATGAATGTAGAATGAGATGTAGATGAGTAATTAAGGTAGCTGGAAAAATGAGATCAATCGAGTTGTTACTTCTACGGCGCATGCGTCATTCAAAATTTAATTATTACCGTTAGTAGTAATGCGTACTGTAATGTAGCTTTCTACAAATGACTAAATTTGAATTTCATGTTGTTTTCCGTAAGTATACTTATTATTTATAGGTAGTGTTAAGTTACATTGCAGCGGATTACAATCAGAACGACTGGATAGGTATATCGCACTCACAGGATGCCGTAAAAAAATAGATAGCAGGTGTTTGTTTTGTGCGGTTTGCGAGTTTTCGCTGGCCTATAATATCTGTGGACTTATTACACCGGGTCAGCCTAGTTAGTATTCAGTATCGTAAGGATTTTATACAGGTTAGTACTTGCAACGGAAATTCCTTAATATATTTTCTTATAATTGTTTTTTAATATTTTTAATATTTTATATAAAAATACATATAGTACATACATAGACATACATGATCTAGGCAAAATTCTAACCCGAGACCCCTGACATAGCACGCGAATTAATCGCCATGTTAGCATCTGAGCCAGCTGGTTGTCAAAGTATCTCCAAATATTTGTATTTTTAGGGTGAAAAATTCGATGCAGAAAAAATATTAAAATTGTAGCTCGCATTTTGTTTCAAATGTATGAATTTTGAAGTATTTTTGGCTGCCTCTCCCGACTCGCTGTGCTAACCAGGCTGTTATCAATACACTGGCAGGACGCCAACAGGAAGCTGATGTTTTTACCTTCCGATCGTCTAAGAGAGTGCGATCGTTTTTCATTCTCTTTTGTTTATAATACTAAGTAATATTGTATTTGTATACGTATATTAGTTACGTATCGCCAATATTAGCATCATAATGGATAAAAAGGACAAAATATTGTAGGCAATATTGTGTCTATCTAGAGAATACCGGGATACCTCGACACGAGCTTGTGAGACAGTGTGGTTTAACCGATCCTAGTCCGACATAACCATCTCTGTAGTAGCCCTGCGGCGTTGAACCTGAGGGGGTTTCCACACGTATAAAAAAGGAAATAGTTGCCCTGCCAGTCATATGATTTTGGAGATATCTAACGCATAAACAAATGTAGGCTTTCGAGATGCGTTGCTTTTTCATCCAATTTTACCACCACAACTGGCTGACCGACGCTGTAATAACGCTAATGCTCCTACCAGCAGTGAGTCCAGTTCCGATCTAGGATCCCCGAGTAGTCGAGGGACCGTGTGATGACTCCGATGACCACATTATTTTTATTGGATAAGCAAACGAGCAAGTGGTAGGTGATATACATCTGCAAAACACAAGGTTTTGCAGGCGGCATTGCCTAACTTTACGGAAAATTGGACTAGGTGACTCTAGAAAAACAGATTGCGATAGCATTAAGTATGCCATCGCAGTCGCAGATTTTATGGGTTTCATTTTTACTATTACTTATTCATCATTATGAGTTTCCGAGTTCGAGTCTCGAGTTAGATCAAAATATTATTGAGTTTTTAAAATTTGTAATAACAGTCCGGAGTCATGAAGTTGGCAATGCTATACTCCGAGTCCCACGTTAATCACGTTAAGCTTTTTTTTTCGGACATTAAATTATTCTGTGGAAGCAAAGAGAACCTTACAGCTTCATCGGATTGCCACGACTGCTCATCGGGCGATGAGACTACATTTGGGATCGAAAGAGGGGTCCGACCCTTCTCTCTCCCGCGAATGGGAGAGATGCATATATATTATTCTTATTATCATGGTCAAAGGGACCAATCCTTCCTCCCCCGACTCCAGCCTCTAGTGCAGATCACACGTGGTAGCCAAAATGCCATTGGCGCTGGCGTGTATGTTTGGCTCATGGAGACCAAAAAAGTGAAGTTGGTCGTGGGCTTGTTTTATCTCCCATTGTATCAGATTGCCGTGTCATCATAATAGAGATTGCATTTGTGTCTGCACTCTGTACACTCATGTGCACTATAATGGGTGCTGCACCGTTAGCTAGTCTCTATAGAGATGGCCGCCGTGGCCGAAATTCAATTAGAGCATCATTGTTATTTTTACCACTCTACGCCTCAGCATCATCATCATTATCAGCCCTTTTCGGTCCACTGCTGGGCATGAACCGCTTTCAATGAACGCCAAGACCTCCTGCTACTCGCATCCATACCGGAACAGCTACGCTTACAATGCAGGAATTACATAGACTCTATAAAAATATTTTTTTTCTATTAAGTTTTCTTTTCAGATATGCTATTCTATCTATACTTTATACTTTATATGGGGTAGACGAACAGTCGGCACCTTTTTACGATCACCAACGCCATACGGATTGGCATAGTGGTTATACCTTTTTCCTACCCCCTAATGATCCACCTGAGACGCACAAGCTGCACGAAACATGACATGCATGCCCAAATAGGCTGCAATGCGGCATGATACGACCTCCTACATTTACTCTTTCGCTAGTACGCTATCCTTGCAGTAAAATATTCCAAGTTTTTTTGTAATTTACCTGACTATGAAGTTTGGATACAAGATATTGCAGAAACTTAAGCCTTGTCTTCTGCTATTCTTTACAAGTTTCGCACCCTTGCTCTTAGAACTCTCTAACGATAACACGGGTGTGTTATAGCAAACTTGGAGTTGTGTTACATAACTATAGATAACTAGTAGCTTACTCGGTTTCACATGGATCGAACATAGCCTGACGCTATGTTTTTGAATAACCCCGAATCTGTACCATATTAAATATCACATTTGCACTTACACTGCGGTTTATCATTTCACTTTGGAAAAAACGCTTTATTCTTTGGTTACTAGCATTAAAGCTCTGGCAAAAGTGTGCGTCTATCTGTGTATCGTCACAAGTCATACGATGACATAGGGTGATGTGATTTACTTGGGAAGGAACTTTTATTTCTTTAGCCCCAGGCCTGGTTTGATTATCTGTTGTAACCTTAGAGCTCAAAACCCTCTAGAAAGCAGGTAAAATGTATGACACGCTATAGTTTGGAGAACTTTGTTTTCGGAGGTCTGGGGGGATTTTCATTAGGGCTATAGAGACGGTACACTAAATGTATTTCAGAAAATGTTTTATTTAATAATACACACAATCACACGATGTGTACTTTGTGATTATAATAAGCATAAAGCCACTAAAGTGGTCTCAATTTTGTAATAAAACTAATTTTACGAATTTGATCCCGGTTTATTTAATTATTTAACTAGCCCGACGTTCCAGAAATTATACAGCAATCATGGTCACGGGTACACTGACTGTCTGTCGATCTTATGTTGAATTCGAAAAGATATATTTGAAACTATGATGTCATAAAAATTTGAAGTTCACAACTTTGTAAAGCATATAATATGCATATACTTTTTAATATACACATACTTCTGTAATGAGAAAGAAGTTGACACACATTTTGTTTAATATATACCTAGTCTTGCCATTTATATTGTAAAAGAAATATATATTTAATTGCAAATAACATTTTTACCTTAACAATGTATTAGTTAGATACACAAATATAAAACAATTAAAAATATAAAAAGCTTCTTCAAGGTAGTCTCCATTGGCTGTAATTACAGTTCTTTAAACTTTGAGGCCAGTTATCAATAGAAACACGCACTCTTTCCATGGGGAAATTCTTTACTGCCAATCGTATGGATTGTTTTAGAGTCTCCAAATTATTATGGCGTTTAGAGCAAGCTGTACTCTTTAAAACTTACCATAAATCACAATCCAGCGGATTCCAATCGGGAGTAGGTAAAGGATAGTACTTAGCTTGATCGAGTCCGGAACGTTCGCTTTAACCAAGATAAGGTGGTTAGAGCTTTATTATCAGTTCCCGGGTCTTGCTGGAAGGACCATACTTGGTTATTCAATATGATGTTATTAAGGGGCTTAAGTGCATTCTCAATTCTCAAAATGGTATCTTGATACACTTGCGCCAGTGTTTTTATATCTTACTCACAAAAATATGTCTTAATTACTCCTTCATAGCTAACACTCTACCAAACCATGAATGATGTCGCATTTTTCATCCAAAAGCATTTTTTTTTCTGTGACCTCCATTAACGTCAGTAGTTGTTTCGATTTTACCACCCTATTTCACCTTTAATTTACCAGTTTAAAATGACCTGTGAGTCTTTTATGGGCTGCAAGTACTAAGTCATCTCTTAAAATTGTAACATGGTTCCGTGATAAATTATATTCTATTATCAAATTGTAGAAATGTCAAATGTGGATGTTTTTTTACACCTGACGACATGTGAATTTGTGAATTCGCAGCACTCTAGAAAAAAATATTTATTTAAATTATGTATTTCTAAAATTATTGTGCCTTGTATAGGGAGTTATAATTTGATCAAATTTATTGTTAAATTACTAACTCACTAAGATCTACACAAGTAGTAAGAGTTTTAAAGGAGAGAAAAAAACACTAATAAATCTCTAATAGATAGTTGAAACTGCTGAAAACGTTGTTCATGCATTTTCATTAGACAATTATACTAACTGAAGTTTTGATACAAATGTTAAATGAAATCATATAAACGTATCAATTAACCTCATTAAGTATTATACATAATGTGCAAAACACATGTCAACTTCATATTATTATTTTTACATTTCCTAGAAACAAAATGTTATTTTGATAATGGTGATCCGATTTTTTTTATTAGTCCGCCGTTTTGTTTTATCATCACCTTTGATCAATGTATTTTTTAACACAAAACGGCTTTCTGCACTGTATAAGTACTGAACTAATTATTAAGAACTGCAACAGTAATTTACTCATTCAAAATAAAAGAACTATCATATGCAGTAGACACAATTAAAATGGAGATGTATTTTGGCACGTCGTTAAAGAATTCATTGAATTATTAATCAATAAAGTTCGAGTGTCGAGTATATTGACCCTTTGACGGTAGTTGTATTACCAAAAATATATTTTCAGTCGTTTTATTAAACTTCAATATATTAACAGCATCTGATTCATATAAAAGATAACTTTGTGCCCGTCGAATATGCTATATGAAACATTAAAATGTATTGACGTACGGTTATTACGGCAATATTGAAAGTTTTAACAAAACAAGTATTTATTTCTATTTTGTATGGATAATCACAGGGTGGTTCTGTGATTTTGCAGCGAGTCTGCGTTGGTTTCCTTTACTTTGCAGTACACCGCCCCCAGGAGTTTCCGGGATTCACCAGTGATTGGGATTTATTGTGTTTTTTAGAAAAAGGACACCCTTCATATTAAATATCAGATCCGGACCTAAAGATTTTCTGCATGACAAAAAATACCAGAATTTTGATGCAAATGATTCGATGGGTACGTGGCTCAAATAATTTGTAAAGAATCGCGCTGCAACAAGTATAGCGCTGCTGAAGCCCGGCTTGATGGTTTATCATAATTGTATCCACGTCACGACCTGGTAGCGGCATAGGGAGAAACAGATCTCTAACTAATCTCTTTTTGGGAACCACTACTACTATTTTCATAAAATATGGTCAGATATATTGTTCGTTGACAGATATATTCCTACTAGATTTCTAACGATCCGATCCTGGCCAATGTCGTACGTTGCAGTATTGTTTTTTTTTTATAGAATAGAGGGGCAAACGAGAAATCGAAGCCTTTTTTACGACTACCGATGCCCATGAATATCCACAAATTTACTATGCCGATGCGTTGCCTTTCTTCGTTCCCCCCAAAGGGCCGGCTATTCACAAACCGCACAAAACGCGACACTAAAGATGTCACTTTACGGCGGTATTATGAGAGCCATCGCGGCACAGAGGTACCACCCCGTTTGTGCCGGCCCAATTTCCGTCGCATATTTATCATGGCCCTACTTTTCTCTTCAAAGTATAACGCTATAGTGATTTTAGAAGAAGTTTTTACATGCTGTATTTCTGAGGAATTAGGCCCGCACCCCGGGGAGGTACCTCTCGCTCACTTGATACCGCCGTAAAGTTACATCTACGGTGTCGTGTTTCATGTGATTCGTGAGTATAGGGTGGCCCATTGGGGGGGGGAGGTAGTGAAAAGGAGTGCAATGCATCGGCATTGTAATTATGCTGATATTCATGGGTGTTGGTAGTCGTATAAGGGCTCTGGTAGCTCGCTTGTCCCCCTAATACTATAAAACAAACCTCGTGGATGTCGTGGAAAATTATCGTCCTTTCAAACATGGTGCATAGCTGCCGTGCCTCACCTAGCTGCCGTCTCCTTTTTTGGCTGTTTAATTCATTGCTATCTTGGATATGATTGGGGAGAGAAACTGGGATCACTTCCTACACCTCCTCTTTTCTTCCGATTAAATACTTTGCGGGTCCCAAGGCAGTTTTAACAGCATTTCCTTGGGTTCCCTGCAATCATATCAAAGGCTCACGAGCGTTGGCCGCTGTCAATCCTGGAGACACAGGAGTAGCAGCGGTTGGAAAGTGTGGTCGGCCACGCTCGAATACCTCTTGCCGATTTGTTGGCAACGAAATCTATATTAAGCATACGTCAATTACTTTTCCATACAAGCCTTTTTATTTCCTTCAGAATAAATGATGAAAGCGTTGAAGTTGCTATGTTCTAGTTACTCATTGTTAGAAGCCCATAGAATGCAGTTACGTCTATAAATAGAGATATCGATCAACCCTTACACTGCACTACACTTTGCATTCTATATCAGCATTCCTATTACCGCATGTTTTCATAGACATAAACGTTCAACTTAATTCCTTAATGTTTGTCGTGTGATGCGTAGACTGCAGTATTTCACAACTAATGAGTTAATTACCTAGCTGATAAATAATATGTTAAGGGAATTTGAAATTTCATTACACGCAATTAAAGTTTATAACTGCACATGATATGGAGAAACATATATAGATCTATGCGCAGTACAATTTCGATATGCCTTGCCATTTGCCGCACTAATAAGCAATTCTTTTGGTATTAAATTTCAGTAACACTTTTGGCCATTTCAGGGTTCTGTACCACAAAAGAAAAAGCTGTCTTAGGTTAACTTACGTCCATCACCTCTCCGACCTTCCGTGTTTCCCCGACAACAGCTTTATTCCCAAGAACGATTGAAGGTATCTGGCGGAAATTTATATCGAATAGTCTGGTTTATATTGTTATTATTGTTTTAGTAAATAATATACTATTTTCACTAGTTTATTGGTCAAAATTACATATATTTGGACTAAATCATCTTCCGGTTTATAGTTTTCCTAATATATTTTGGCTCGGCTAAGAATTTTAAATACTAATGTTTACACATAATTATTACCGTTTGGTGTACCCTAAATGTATTTCCTTTACAATTACACGTGATCATCAAGATCACGTGTAATTGTAATTTGTAGCCCGCCGAGGTAAGCTGACAATAGTTTTCCAATCGCCCATTACTAAAGTAACAAAATACCTAAATAGCAAATTAATGTGCACCTATATATAATTGCTTTATCAAGTACAAATGCCTACATAAATATTATAATGTAAAGTTTGTTTCATAATTATACATCTTTATTAACATTATTATGTATACCTCAATCACTAATCAATATATAAATTAATGTTATACGTTAATAGTTACATACGTATATAAAAATATAGCGAAAAAAAACAAACAATGCTAAAATTACAGTATCTATACATATTACAGAACAGAGTCCCCAAAAGCCATCTGTTTTATGTGTGTTCTATTTTCTCAAAATTTACTGAACGGATTTTCATGCGGTCTTTACCCATGGCTAGAGCGATTTTATTTATGGTATAATTTGACCCTGTTATGCGGCAGTATTGTGCTAGTCGGTAGTGAATCGATAGAAGTCGTAAAACATACAAACGTTTCGGACAGATTTGTATAGGTATCAGGTGTTTGACATCGGCCGGGGGAATCAATTATTTAAACCCCTGTATCGATTTGATAATTTACTACCAGCGGTCCCTTACTCACAATAGTGATGGTGTTACACCGAGAATTGGAGAACTATGAATTTTATACAAATCCGGAAACATTCATAACATTATGTCTTTAGATTAGTATTGTGATACTTGAAGATACGAGTAAGTATAGACTATTTTCTAAGTAAATTAGTGCAGTATAATTCTGTATTTAATTTTCTTTTGGCTTCACATTCTACTTCTCCGTTACACGTTCCTTCGAGCATGTTCGAACGCTATTCGAACGTGTGTACCTGTAATGAAAGCTTTACGCTCGATGCTGAGCACTAAAGCATAAACATGAGAGTAACAGTCAACTAATCCTACTTGTGGATCAAATTATATTTTGACGATGAACTGTTTTGTAAGTGCTTGACAACATTTAAGTACAACAATAATTGCGATTGTTATTTTTACACAATTTCCACTCTTTTTAATTTACCTATATATTAATGCTTGAAGCGAATACTTTGAACCTGTTTTTACGAAAATTGCGCTGTCAGGAGAGCGAAATTTTGCACAAATAGTCTTTGTTTAGAACAAATGCAGAACGTTACTATTTTAATATAATACGCATAAAATTTTGTTATTTTAATTAAATGAAACTCTACCCACACTATGATATGCGACAAGGCTGATACTTCTAGAATACACAATTTGTGACACTGTCCAAAATTTTATGTGGTACGACATTAGTTTCGTTGTGCATATACACATAGGTTTTACAATGAAGGTGTATTTGATTTCGGATGTTTTTTTTTATAATTACTCGTATGATTGAATTTCAATCTCTGTTTTGTTAATTTTAATGTTTCCATTACCTATCAGGTCACATAATTACTAACACTGAAATGTAGTATGCACATATGGTAGAAATTTGCTGAATGCAAGGCTATATTCTAAACACAAACTATCTTATTACAACTGCATGTGTGTACACATGTTTCTACTGGACTTTATTTACGTTAGCCACGAGGGTACTGTACAAACAGACACTATGGCCTCTTAATTAAGGCTTAATTACACTCAAATCACGTACAGAATAAATACGTGCCTTCCAAAACTTGTAAAAGCTAGCAGCTGCGTTTACGCTACCAGTCTAATCTTTTTTTAGAAAGCATTTTGGTTGCTTCATATATGTGACAAATTTAGTACAAAAAAAAAAATTATTACGTAATTAATAAAATTACGTAAAACTAGTGTTGAAGTTTTATATAGAAGTCCGTAATTTTCAAAGTTAGAAACCTGAAATTTTGTATTTGTGCTACTGACTAAAAATCAGTAAATACTTTAACATTAATATTACGTCTCACTTATGTCAATATTTTGGAAATATCATTCATGAGGGGGTAAAATAGGAGCTTCTAATTTGTATTTAACGTTGCAGTTGGTTCGCAGAAGATCTGAAATTGACGCGTGTCAAACCGCGAGCGAGCCTTTTTATAATTGTGTATTTATTGTTCCCATTCATGGCTAAGTGTTTGCCGATCGTAAACGAAATTTAAATGTTATTCGATAGTTTGGTCACGTTAAGACTATGCGATAATATATTTTGTGTAAATTAAAATTACCACGGATTGGATTAACATTGTAAATCTATAGTATATATTGTATATTATACAACAAACTCTCCAAAAGCTGTTTGTATGTGACCGATTGTCTCTAAATTTACATGGATAGAGCGATTCCCTGGGAAGGTTCTGTTTTCTAATTAATTTTAATTATTGTAGCCGGGGCGGACCGCTGTTAACATTATAAATTTGTATAATTGTCAGATAAATAAAAATGATAAATATAATGACCTTAGATATTCAAGTCATCTTAAATAAATAAAAATGAATAAAATAGTTTATAACAATCATCACACGTAAGTAATATGCGTATATATCAATAATGTTCTAGATTGCACATGTTTAAGAATAAAAAGTGTTGATGGAACATTGATAGCTTGGAATGACGACGGTATATTATTTAGTCCCAATTATATGCAAGTAGTATAATACTACATAATATACCTACCAGGATATGATTATAACAGGACTGGGCGTCTTCTGGTTCAGTTAGAGGTAGCGGCATGCTGCATTGCAGGGGAATTGGGCCTGCACGACCGGGCAAGTACCTCTCGTCACATGACACCGGCGTAAATTCACATCTTCAGTGTAGGGTTTTGTACGGTTTGTGAGTAGCCAATTGTCCATCAGGGGAAGGAGGAAAGGGACAATGAGGAAGGGCAACTCATCGGCATAGTTACAGGGATGTTTGTGGGCGCTTGTGACCTTAATTTATTAGGCCATGGACGGGTGAAGACTATTGATAATACTAATCTTAGCAAGTGGTGTTATGAGCAAGATTGACATGAAAAAAATCTGCTAGAAAAATATCAAATATCTACAAATTACTTACAAAATATAATATTACGAAAAACATTGTGTATTAATTAGAAAAGTATTAGTGTTTGTATAATAATGAGGCAAAATACAATTGAATTATTATAGTTCATTATTTAAACTTATTTCACGTAAATGCCGTGCGACTCGTTGTCACATAATGTATCGAGTAAGTTGCGTTATTAATTTTAGAAATAATAATCGGATGTCAGCAATTGAACGGACATAATAATTTCTACGATAATTTCTTTATTCTTTACTATTTATAAATTATCGATTTTACTTCTATGCGACCATCGTAAATGAAAATAAATTGTTTAGTAGTGTCTACACGGCAAAGTATGTCTAACGTACGCCCAGTTGTCAGTTACTTGCGGTGAAGAGTGGAGTTCAGTGGAGTTAATAAAATTGTTTTTCCTCCGCTTTTCACGGCGCAACACGTGGTTCGTACGAAAGTTGCAAACAATTTCGGATGATTAGGTTTCATGCAGATCTAATTAGGGCGATATTGTGCGTGCGTGTGTGTGTTGTGTGTGGGTGTTTTAGTGATGTGTGAGTAAGGTCTACGGTAGGCCGAGATACGTGTGGAATTGACAGAATTAATTATCAGGTAAAATTGTGTTTATATATTTGCAAAACTGTTAAGCGACCGAGAAGTGTAAACATTAATAATTTATGTTATCAGATTGTTTACATAAATAAATATATAATTATAATAAATATTTATTGCTATAATTTTCTTCAATTTTTCTATTAAATTCCTTTACTCTACCATTTGTTATGTTGTTAAAGTAAACAATCTCACTTTATTTTGATGAAAGTATTCTTCGAGTAACATCTAAAAGGCTCTATATATTTTATGCGAGAGGAACGAGTCGGAAAACGTTTGATGAGTATCGATGCCCACACCGATGACCACAGCAATGAAACTACCCATTCGAACATAAGCTAAAGGTCATAGTAATACATAAATATTACAAACGCATTTCATCTTGCCCACAGTACATGTGAAAATATTTAGTAAGGCAGTGCCATGCAGCATTGCAGCGAGCACGACCCTCCGGTGCCCCACGTGCCTCTCGCTCCCAACAATGGCAGCTATGCAATCACATTTTGTGCGGTTTATAAGTGGCCGGAGGCCCATTAGGCGAGAGGAGGAAACGAAGTTAACGCATCTGCATGGCAACAACGATGCGGAAGTTTATGGGCACCGTTAGTCGTTAAAAGGCTTGGATTGTAAAAGAAACATTGTAAAGTCCCTTTGTAATATAAAAAGCTTTATATATATTATTTATTTACAAAATTTCAGCTTAATAGGACTTTCCTTTCCTTTTATCAGCGCGGATAAATTTCTTATAAGCATTCGCCGGATCTGGTCCCAGTTTCGGCTCCAACAGCTGAATCGAACCTGCGCTAACGAGAGGATATCTCGCGCTCTCATAGTACAGACGTTAACAATAGTCATTTTAAAGTAAATAATAGTTAATCTCTGGTTACAGCCGCCACAGTTCCGGCGTTACGCGTTGGGGCTCAGTAGACCAAGGTGAACCCAGACACCTTGGGTGTAACCCGAATTTCATTTATTTATTCACCACATATTCTACAAATTAATAGCCTCATTACTTCAAATGTCCAATACGTTTCAACAATATTTTATGGGCGGGACGTTTTATAGTACACACGTGTGTGCACAGAGCAAGTGCACAAGCCTGTGCGCAGAGTAAGTGTACTCTCTATTCCATCTTTCTTCTTCGTTTATAAGGAAGTAGTGGCATACTGAATTGCAGTCGACATGGTGACCTTAACTCACATGATACCGTCGTAGAGCTACAGCTACGCTGTCGCATTTCGTGCAATTTGAAATCAGATCGTGACTATTGGAGTGGAGGGCGAGAGGAGTACAACACATTGACGTGACAATTATGCAGATGTCCACGACAGTCATCAAAAGACTCCGACTTCTTGTTGTTATACTATAGAAATCCCTTAGTCCAATCGAGTTCAAGCCAATACGATCGAAGAGAAATAGGACGCGACCGAGATTTTTATTGATATCATTTTCATACTAAGAGCAAGTGAACTAGCTTCCCTTTTAATAGAGAAAAGATACAGAGATAACGATGATATGTACGGTTAACAATGCCCTCGGAGTACACTATGCATCCTAAGTTATAACTGACCCGTAAGTTATCGGCGTGGGTCTCACAGGTCAACGCGTTTGTGCGCTGCTATCTTCCTCAATCGTCTATCTGTGACGTGTTTTATTATGTTGTTCATTAGCACAGTTCAAGACTGGCCGTTCACAACATACGTACTAGCAGTCTCCTGTGGTTTCACCCGCATAACTCCCGCCTTATTTGTAAACCCTTCAATCTTCCTTACGAATTATATATATGTTTCCATAATTCCATGAATATAATATGTTTCCACATTCTTACCAACTGGTCGACAGAGTGCAACGTGGCAATTCTCCGAATTTATTGATGGCTTGGGTATTAAATATGAAATAGTGACTGAGTCATATTTTCATGAAAAAGTTATTACGACATCGGCATAAGTGTATCTGGATACCACCTTGAGGAGGTAGTTGAGCCTCTCAATAAGCATGCAGTTTTGGTCGGAAGCGAACGTCTCGTACTTCATCAAAGCTGAAGACTGGCCATCGTCTGGTCCCGATCTTAATCAACTGCATTATGATTCTAGTCGAATTAAGAGAGTGCAGCTTGCTCTAAACGCCATCACAATTTGGAGTCCCTAAAACAATCTATTGGCAGACAAGTAATATAGAAATATTGCGTACTTCTATTGATAACTGGCCTCAATGTTTAAAGAACTGTATTGCAACTAATGGTGACCATTTCGAATAAACTTTTATATTTTTAATTGTCTTGTGTTCGTGAATTAAGCCAACATACTGTAATAGTAACAAATGTTATTTACATATAAAAAATATTTATTTCCTTTCTTACAACATTTATGTAAAGAATGAAAACATGCTAGATCAACTATTGCAAATGTTAAAATCTATAGTAATATACTGAAGAGAAAACTGAAGTGTTTGTTCCGTCGTTAACCAAAACGCGTAAATCTCAGGAACTACTTACCTGAATTGAAAAAAAAATGTTTTTGTTTAGTCCACTTTACAAGGAAGGCTGTATAGCAGGCTACAACTAATACCAGCTGAGTTATTCGGATGAAATCGTGGGTTGATGCTAGTTACTATCTATAGTGTCTATAATATCATTAATTTGATTGTATTGGACAAGACCACGAAAT